>OOFH01092460.1:0-20192 GCA_900323355.1 Merlangius merlangus
AGCCGCCATTCCAAGTCAATGCTGCCTTTGGAAAATTCATGCAAGGCTTCGCAAGGCAGGGCATCTAGTGATGGTGAAAAAGCCACGGGCGCCGCTTTGTGATGGTTTTGGCTCAACATGAACCGCAAATGAACCCAAAGCAAGGCTCCTAGCCCTCCGATCCACAGCGTGCATAAGGAGACCCGGCAGAGGAAGCGTGTGGCCGTGTGCGGAGAGCTCCGTCATCAAAGCCAGCAGGTTGAAAGCACACACTCCTTACAGAGGGTAAAGTCACTCAGACTGGGAGCTGAATTAATAATGACCCAGATATTGACATCGAAGCGAGCTGGGTGAAGGGAGATTTAAAACTAGAGAAAGATGAACAAAGAAACGGAGGAGGAGCTGCTCGATGAGGACGTTGAACTGTTGGTGATGAGGGCAAACAAATCCGAGAACAAACACTTATTAAGGTTGAAATGGGCTCGGTCTGGAGACAGCCACAGCTTATGTAGGCTCCTTTGCATCAATTTGGAATATGAGCACAATTGTAAATGCAAAGTATAATCATCTTCAGTTTGCTGTAGTGTTGAAAACAATGTAACATAATATCAGGAAATAAGGGCTCATTATCCTCCACTCCGACATTGGCTGTGTCTCTCTCCGTGCAGAACATCAGCATTTATGTCTGACGAATGTATCATCAAATCTGCATCACCTTTGGCGTGAAAACAATTCAGTTGGAGCTATTGTGTCCGAGCTGTAATTGGGACCACAAGACGGCAGAGAGGGTCACAAATATTGCGAGAAGATTGACCATTGCGCTTTAATGACAACCTGGCTCTCCTGAGGACAATGCCTTCTAAAACCATACCACAACTGGAAAAAATGCAATTGAGCAGATAGACTAAGGGACACCTTGACAAGCTATAAGAAATGAGTAGAGAAATTGAGTTTACAAGAGACGACTCCTTCAAATACAATGTCTGGAAGTGAGTCTAGCATCATGGGTTCTTTCAGGGTCATGTTCTGAAGTCATGTTAAGCATTTAGGCGGAGAAGTCACACACGACGCTTCTAAGGTATTACATTTGTATAGAAAGGCTCCCTAACCTTTCCCGGAAGGTTAAATAAACAGATTTCACTATCTTTTCTTAAATGTCAGTGTTGATATCATAAACCTTCAGAAAGGCGTGGCCAGTGTGTCGACAAAACATAAATAGAACCTTACCTAGAAAAAAGTTTGCGTTAAACACGCAATGAGCCCTTTTCATGCCTCACATAGTGAGGGCTCCAAGCCAAGTCCACGAGAGACAAGTGGAGGGCTTACACATAGAAAGTCATGCTGGGAGTGAGAGCACAGATAAACCGTGGCAAAACTTTTTTGGCAAATGCCAGACCATTGTGGTTTGTTGGCGGGAGGCTTAAAGTGACACAAAGAGAAAGAGAAAAGGGGAGGGAGAGCGAGAGAAAGAGAGAGTGTGAGAGAGATTGAAACCCAACCGGAGATTGGTGGTAATTCATCTTTTTGTACCTTACAAAAATCGTAAAACACAATGTCTGCACCAAGATTAGCAACCAGCGACTACAAAGCCCCTGATGGCAAGTCAGTCAATGCCAGTGCTTTGTATCGAGGGAGCCCATCGCTAAGCTCAGGGCCAATTACATCACAACCTATGAGTCCACAGAGTGAGACAAACTGGGAATTCTGACTAACTAGAAGGGTGCAGGGGTCGTGGGGGTAACTGCTGATACAGAGGCCGAATCAAAGTGAGAAAGGGCACTGCAATTTCACTGATCAAAAACGTAATTGTGATTGTCAGAAAACCAATTTCATATATAAGCACTTCAGATAAACAATATGATACGGACACACAATAATGTGCACATTGAAATTCCCTCTTGGGCTCAGCAGGATGTTGATTTTCATTATCACCAACAAGACACACAGCAAGAATAAGTTGTGAAAGTGTTTGGGATTTCTTCCACATCGACACATGGCTCTCATGGGCCTTCCTTATTGTGCGTTTCCTTAGTGATGGACTGAAATTTCCCTCCCATGCAGGAGGCTGTAAACCCTATCCTGCTCCTTAATTAACCAAATAATGAGACTGCCAGCATAAACACCCAATAATGAGAGCACTTCACTTTCTGCAAGGTCGGCTCACATCACAGGGCACACACGACCAATCAAAAAGGGAATATGTTTATCCACTCAGATTAAACAAAACTGACACAGTGAGCAAAACAAGCAAACATCCATCATTGTCAGCCATTATCAGTAATTCCTTGTTATTATGGTAAGCCAAACCAGGGAATCCGACCAACAACCAACAAGTTGAAAGAGAGTTATTTCACCTATTAGTCTGACTGAAGACATGTTGACTACAGTTAACTTTCTGATTAACCACCAACAATTACTCACCACTCCTGGGAAGATTTTGGTGAGTCGATCAGCAGCTGCCATTGCTTTGGACTTGCCCCCTCCGAGGCAGTCCTCAAACTCGTACAGAGGCTGCCTGACCGGGTTGGAGTAGGAGATCTTTGCGTTGTCGACAAACGTGATGTGCCGCACACCCCATCCCTAGAGAGGAAGGATGAACAGGTATTGCCAACACAGAACAATATATGTTTTTGTGGTTATTTTTGATTTAATACTGAAAGACTTGAAAGACTGGTAGGTCATGTGAAGAAACTTTTTTTTAACCCTTATGGTAATGTTTTCATTATATGGTAATAATATGTCTGATCCTTTCATATTAGAGATATTCTTATTTTCTTTTCTTTCCTCCCCTGTTTTCCCTTTCAGTGATTTTTCAACAGCACTTAATAAATAATGGGCTGTGTGAGGACAATGGGGACCAAACCAAAATACACAATCCCTTTGGGAAAAGTATCTGGGGGACACAATTCCTTGGGGATGAATTACATGAAACAAAGCTTTTTCAGATCATTTTCATTATTGGGACAAAATACCAAATAAGGACAAATGCGTCTTTCAAAAACAGCCGTGAAATCTTTGAAGATTAACAGCTGTTGAAATATTTCATGGCAGCATCAGAGTTCGGACAGCAGCAGAAACATGACTAATCCTGTTCTCAGGGACTCTGAGATGAGAGGCAGTGTTAGTCCTACAGGGTTGAGGATTTGATTGAGCCACTTTAACGCCCCACAGCTAAACATGCTCTTGCTTAGACCGTTATGTCCGCCCGCGCCGCCATGTTCGGAGGGAAATAAACAAGAGGGTAAAAAGTTAAATGGCAAAAAGTGTTCATTCATTCGTCATCCATCGATCCATCCGTCCGTCCATCCATCCATCCATCCATCCATCCGTACCATGAGAGTCCTGGCTACGTTGCAACCCAGGGTCCCAGCCCCAAGCAGCAGACACTTGGTGCTGACCACCTTGTCTAGATCCAGGGAAGGAACCAGCCTCCATCTCATGAGCTTCAAGTTGAGGTCCACCGAGGACTCCGCAAGCCTGGAGGCAGACAGTATGACATGCACGGAGAAACGCTCACACAGACCCGGTTGAAATACGATGATGAGTGGTAATTATATATACAGTCACTGTGTGCAGGGACTATAATCAACTCAATCACCTAATTTCTACCTATCTAAATAAAATAAATAAATCAAAATCAAAATACTGTAGTCGATACCGGTACCATAACATGTCTTATCATGTTTTCTCTCTTGAAAAAATATGCAACGCGAGTCATTTATTACAAGGAAATGTATTCAGTTAGTAAGAGATTTAGTTGAGACCCAAATCTGGGTCTCCGTGTAACAAAATCTTCCTTGTTACACGGATGGGTTAATCAATGGTATTCATCAAACTTACCTTTTGGGGTCCATACATTCGCTGAGGTTCACCATCCTGGGACTCATGGCGTTCTTGGCGTTCTTTTCCCAACCCACGCTCTTGGGACACACTGCAATATCGAAATGGTGGGTCAAATTACACAATGGAAATAACACGTCAATACAAGTATGGACCACCTGAAGGAACCCCGGCCAGCATCCGGTGTACTTCAGGACATCAATCAGAAACTTTATACCATAGCTGATCTGAAGGGCGCGTCTACAAGCTACGAGGACCAGTAGGCGGCATCTAACATCCACCCGTCTCAACAACAATTCATCTTCTTTTCAACTGTCACTTGTTCCCTTCATGGCTCGAGTTTGATCTCATTCCATTAAAACGCTGGGGAAGTGCATTTAAAACTAAAAATAAAAAAAAACATTCACTTCTGCAAAATAGTTTTGAACACGTTCTCTGACGCAACCCCCCGACTCCCTGAGACTCTAGCCGAAGCTTCTGCTTTTCTAGGAAACAAATTAACCTTTTGTTTTTTTGTAAAAATGGCTTTGTGCCCTGCATCCCAACTGGTATGTGTTCATATCCATTTGAATGTCGATTCAAACTGGTGGAACCAGGTTTGCTCATTAGTATTATGTTTACAGAATATTGAAGGACGCCAGAGCAAATGAGTGAGCAGTTTGTTCAGGAGATGCCCTTTCTTCCTGACCTGCAGTGGTCAGAATTCAATCGATACTGCTTACAAAATAGCCAAACGAAAAGTGTCTCTCAAATAGAGTAACGGAACCTCCTATAAGGACAGTAGCAGTAAAGGCAATCAGTATATCTTTGCGAAACAAAACTACAATGCCGATCAGCACTCATTGTGGTGACGAAGAGGTCAGAGCTCATTACCAGCAACCACAGTCTGGTTAACAACGTTATAGCCGTCATAGAGAGAGCTGCTATAATGTCATCAGCACTGCCATATGGACAGCGTTGGCATAATATTGCAGCGGTTCACGGTTAGAAAAGTGGACACTCACGCACACACACACACACACACACACACGTCACCTGAGTTGTGGGGCACCTCAGGGAGTTGGACTTGGAAGACGATGCTATGCTGAATGGATCGGCTGCCCTGAAGTGTTCTGTCCCTGAAGCACAGCACCTCCACCTTGTCCACCTTAGAAGCCCTGCAGGAAACACAGGCATGAGTCACTACAAATAGGTGCTCACCCTACCTCATACCGGAGAGGGTCAACAGGGTAGCATTTCATCTTTTAGTGTCCATACTTGATGTTTAATATCATATGAAATTGACATAGTTCACTATGACAATTATATATAATAATATTAATCAGCTTTTAATTGGGGATGCACATTTGAGGTCCAATTAAGTAATTAATTCATGCAAATATGATTCCATTAATAGAATAAGAATCTTTACATATGAACCCACATACATTTGATTTGACAGGATTATAATGGGCATGTATTTATTTGGGGGGAAATTACATGTGCGAAAATGTGTTTGCTAAATAGATGTTTAGTGTCTCGTGCTAAAAGAGAACAAGAACTGCCTTCAAGTGCACCTCACACAGAATCCACTCCAGAATGTGTCTTAGCTCAAATAGGCATAGACAAATGGTGCAACAAAAAAACACATGACCAGGAAGTAGCCTAGTAACCCAGTAAACCACTGAGCCCCTTAAAATGGCGGCGTTTCTTAATACATTGACTTATTAAAAGTAATTTATTCAATTACAATTCCGCTTCAATTTAAATATGGTGGTCTGAACTTGATCAACCTTTTTGTTGTATTGCAAATTCTATGGCTGAATATGATCAAGTTTATAGCTTGAAAACGACAGACCCAGTTGTCCCTTTTCCCTCTTCTTTCCAAAAGACTCAACTCCGAAGCACGTCATGCTGCAGACCACTCCACTGGCTCCCTAGCAGCCCACAACCAGTTCAGTCATTGAGGGGCGGATCAGCCTTTGACAATGTCGCTGCGTCCACGCACATCACACCTCTCATCTGTTTCCTCGTGTCCCTACACGCCCTGTGAGGTCCACTGTGACCAAGGAACGATGTCTGGTGTATGACATCAAACTGCAACTCATCTCCAGCTCAGACACCTTCGAGAGTGTCTGGACTACTCCCATGAGTGGTACCTGCTCGGTGGATGGAGCGACTGAGCTCTAGAGGATCTGCATATGTTTTAACGATCCCTCAATGATCCACACAGAATAAATGTGAACCGAGAACATCAGGATCAGTCGGATCAACTGACCTGTGCACTTTGTTACTAAAGCACTTAACATTTAAAGTGATCTTTATTTCTTGCGATGTAAAAACCCTGAATAGGCATTTCTTAATCTACTGAACCTGATTCATATTGCTAGTCTTAGCAACAGCACTCGGTTGTGTTTTCATAATGTTGCTTTTGCAGCATTTTCTTTCTTATTTGTTCCAATATTGTCTCTATGGTTTGATTAGTCTCTTTGGGCGCTTAGAATAAAAGCATCCGCTATATGACTCGTATCTTTCTCGCCCTCCTTTTGTGGCTAGAGAATGTGATGACAAACACAGCCTCATATTGTACAAAGTGAGACTTAGGTCCACATACAAACAGTGCACCAAGAAGACGCTATGAGGCTACACTGCATGCGGAACTTCCTCGTCCAAGCCAAGATAAACAGTAGACATTGATGGTGGAGGCATGTGGGGTGTTCTGAACTGGCGACCAGAGACTTTATAAAATCGCATCAGTAGACATTTCACAAGATCTACTGATCTTACATGTTTCTGACAACACTCCTGAAACACACCCATTCATACAAAAATAAATCCAGAAAGAGTGTGCGTGCGTGTTTGTTGAACAACGAGGCCTATATTTTATGGCCCTTCGTCCAGTTAACTGTAACCTGCCTCCATCCGCTTTCTTTACACTAACAATAGACCCAGATTAAACAGCCAACGACAAAGATAAAGTATCTAGAAGGTTTACTGCCAACTGTATATGGGAATTTACAGCCTCAATTGCACTTTGCAAAGGTATGAGGTATGAAGGGCTCATGCTTCAGGCTTATCGCCATCATATAAATACACCCCTGTGAACTAGCAACACCGCAATAACACACTCTGCGGCAAAGAACTTTGAAAAAACCCACAACCTATAAACACATACACGTATGAGTACATTTAAAGCCACACACACAGCTTTATACCATTGGTGAGCCAGAAGGATCAAGAGGTTCCTCAGAGGCCACCCCGGATGTTGGGACAGAGTGCATGGATCATAGACGCCCACTGTAACCTAGAAAAGCCAAACATAGTCTATTTACACAGGCAATGATGCAAACTGTCATCCAAAACGCCTGTGTTTAAAACCTGAAGAGAGATTTAAAACCCATGAGTTGCAAATAGCGTTGTGTTTAAACTGTGTGTAGGTGGTGTGCCTGGATTGCGAAGCGAAATACTACAATTTATAGCAAAGGTTTCTATGTCCTGTGAGTGAGAGTAGAATAAAAGAGTGGGAAGATCTAGGAACACGGGCGGACCTTCTTCTTATCGGTCAGGAAGGTTTCCCACTCGGCCAGGGGAGCGACCTGCATGCCTTCGTCTGTGTACCTGACCAGAAAGTAGGGCACCGCGGTGCTCCCACTCTGACTGCACAGACCGTCGTAGGCCCCCTGCAGGGCTTCGATCTAAACAAGTGAATAGATACAAGATCATCAATTCAATAAGGAAATAGCTTGGAAAACAAGGAGGGCGATATTCCGGAATGCTTCTGAACACAGGGTTGACCTGGCAGGTCCTGCTTTAATCATATCTTCAGGAGATATAAATAGATAAGTGTTCAATTATCTTTAATGTTCGGATCAAATAATAATTTAAAATCAATACATCTGGAGGTCTCGTTAATATATTAAAGTGGAAAAACGTGTAGCCATATGTTGCCTTGGTTTTCTCGAGACACACTTGGCCAGCCCAGGTTATAAAACCCTTATCAATTATTTCCGTGTTCCCTGGTGAGGCATAGGGGGAATACTCTGGGGGCCTCACACAGATTGAGGAGTGGCTCCAGCCCTGTCCCCTCCATGTCCCTTCAGTGCCCCGCTGGGAGGAACCAATGCCTCAAGGACCTCGACCCGAGTTCTCATTCAGACTTGTAAGTCTTTTTGATTGGACACAGGAATATTTTATTGATCCTTTCAATCTATTTATATCTCCAAAAGCAAAGTTGCCGAGATGAATAAAGCATGCCCAGCCAGGTCGGTGCTGTGTTCAGAAGCCTTCCAGAATGTTGCCCACTTTGTTTTCCAAGCAATTCTCTTAAGCCGGAAGAAAATGCTTTAAAATGCATATTTTAGGTTGAATGTCTTCTTAAGTAGCAGTATTAGTGCAGAATGCCTTATTTCAAGAATCACATTTCTGAAAAGCTTAATTTTTTGATAAAAATAGAGATTTTAAACGATTTTGAAATGGGTTGGTTAACGCCCAATGTATCAGGCGACTGCCCTAATGATTCATAGTTGGGTAGGTTCTGTCTGCGCTGCCACAATTCATTAGGCCGTTGTCTATCAATATTAAGGTGCAGGGTGTTGAATTTAGTGGCTTCTAGTATAAGAGATGGCAATAAAGTAGTATAATAATATCATTTATATGTAATAAGCCACACACTATGGCGTTACACTATGTATTCTAGAAGCTTAACCCGTTTCAGATGCAGACATCCACATCAACTGGCAGGTCCTAATTCATTCAACCCGGCAACTTGGCTTCATGAGATATAAATAAAAGTGTTCAATTATCTGTAATGTTCGATTCAAATATTAATTTAAATAAATACAGTATAAATAGAGTATTGATTAACAACATATGGCTCCTCACCACTAGTTGCGACTACATGTTACACACTGGACCTTTAACAGCAGTGTTGTATACAGTGAAAACACTGTCGGGAGGAAAGGGCACAAAGATGCCATTTCAGATCCAAAGAGGTTGGATTGTCGCAATCATTTTCAGACTGAAAAATAGGATCACAGGCCAAAGCAAAGAAAGTGTGTGTCAACTGTCTAGGCTTTACACAGCCATCAGTACAGCCAACAACAATTACATAGCAGCTACTTTATAACCGATCAACCTCTGAAAGCACAGACATATAGAACCTGTCAACACACTGGGCAATGCCAGCCCTTAGGATAGATTTAGTACACTTAATAGTGAGGACATGGATAATTATGATAATTATTTGTCATGAAGGCAGGTTTAAATCTGCCTTCATGACAAATAAGGATAAAATATCCTTTATGAGTTGATCCATTGACGGCGGCCCCACCTGTTTAGCAGAGAAGACGTCTTGCAGAAGAGAGGGCTGCTGCAGAATCTTTATCCCCTCGGGGAAACAGAGTGCAGGGAAGCAGAACCAATAGTAGAAATGGTATTTCTTCAAATCCTATGGAGGGGAAAGGCAGACAGAAAAAAAGAAAGATAATATTTAAAAAATAGTAAGTAAGAAAGAGCATGGGCAGGAAAATAAACAATGAGAAAGAAAGACCAAACTAATCAACAAAACCAATATCTTAAGATAGACGCACAGCAAAGGTGAGCAGAAGGAATTTGCAGAGAACTGAAGGGTCCTTCATCGCAGCTCCAGACTGAATCGCATCCCATATCTGGAAAAGATTCAAAGAAAAACAAGCTTAGCAGACATGTGACGTCTAAATAATAATTTAGCTTCAATAAAGCGACATAACATTTTCTTGTGTTCTTATTTAATGAAATTAATATAAAGGAAATAGATCCCATGAAATTGAGATTACAAGCTGAACCCGGTGGATAGGAGTTAAATTGACATTCATTTCAGTGAACTTCAGAGTGTGCGTGCATGTGTGACCACAGTGTATACACTGTGGCGGTTCCTAACCTCTTGAGCCTGTTTCTCCAGCAGACCTTTCTTATCCGTGGTCTTGAAGGCATCCAGGGTGTTGGTGTTGTACAGAGTTCCTACAGCTGGACAGCAGCGCGCTGGGGTTCGTCCATCCCTGAGTGACGAGGCAATAACTCATGTTTACGACCCGCTACATCACGTACAAACATCAGAATAACAGCAGGAATTTTAACTATTATATGTATTTATATTACAGCGATTTTTGGGGGAAACAAGAATATATTGAAGGAAGGTTTCAGATTCACAGATTGCAGATTAAAGCGATATGCCGTTTTTTAGCAATGAATTGCAATGATCAAACCGATCTGATCAAGTTATTAAATTAAATATTACGCAAATTGGTTGACACATGCAGTGTAGTTGATGTGTTCAAATTTATAATACTGTATAAATGGTCACTATAATATACTGCATAATTGGGCACAGTAACTAGTTAGATACTTGGTCATCATGAAGGAAAATAAACTGTATTGTGAAAAAAATTCTCTGTGCATTCTTATATACATTCTTCATGAAATAAATCAACATTTAAGAAAGTTATATTGAAAATAATATAACACTTACACATCAAATGCACTGAACTCTAAAGTGAGACGTGTAGGCAAGCTGATAGGATCACCTGTAAAAAGCAGAAAAAAAGGCCATTTCACAAGACAGCTATAGAATCATGAAATCAAATTATGAAAGAAAAAATATTCAAAAAATAAAGCCAATTCATACAACGCATACTAGCTTGACTGTTGCGCCTCAGCTCACCATTATAGTAGTAGCCTTTGATACATTTCGGGCTTTCATCCAGCCTGTAGTCATTTAGTTTTTTCTGAGTGAGTTGGTGCCAGAAGCCTGCCTCCAAAGCGCTGCAGAAGGGAGCGAACTGCAACTTTGCGTCTACTCGAGAAAACCCGGCTTCACCAGAGCTGGACGCCATTGAAAATGTACTAATAGGCTAAGTTAACCAAGCTGGAAAGGAAAACATTTTACTGGTTACCATACAATATTGAAACTTGACATAGCATGAATCATGAGTCATGAATTTAAAAAAACAAAAGTTGTGGTTGTAACATACAGAACTGTAACTTCCTCTTATCGAGTCAGCTGAAGGGATTTGATCAAAATTATGAAAATATGTCAAAGATATATCACTTATCATGCCCCTTAGCTCAACAGACCAGAACCAAAAGAGAGATGACACCTTGACATAAGTACTACGTGATTAATAAATACCCCTAAATAGTTGGCTTTGTATTATTTGTCATGAAATAATAAGATTGAATTTTTGTGGCCTATATCTTTCTACTAACCTGTTCTACAAAACACGCAATGGGGTGGGCTGGTTCAGTAACATAATGATTAGGTACTGACTAGCTGCTGGATATGTGTGGTAATGTGATTACTAGGTGAGGACAAATTGTTGTGACAAAAAGCAGTAACACGCTGACAGCTAATGTCACGTTTGTTTCACATCAACAGCAAGTTAAATGGTTTAAGATTCCTACATCAAAACTCTGTAATGAACAAAAACAGCAGGAAAGCAGTTTTCCCGAAGTATCCGTTCATATCTTAAGACCCTAGACGCAACTATCCCATAAAATGTACACTTACCAAAAGTATCACTTCCTTGTTGAGATCATGTGACCGGAGCGCCGTATAAATAAAGCAGTGCAGTCTGGGAAGTCTGGATGACAGCCAAGTTGTGGCTAACAACATTAGCTTATCTGACGTATAGTATGCATTTCAAGGAGCGTTCACCATTGAATAAACCACAAAATACCAAAATAAAAACAAGAAGGCGAAAACAAAAAAGCAAGACAATACCGACAAGAACCTGTACGCGCCGCTTCTTTTCATTTGGACTAGATGGGGGGTGCTCTTGGTGTTAACCAGTACGGAATGCAGTCTAACGTTACCTCTACCGTGACATGATCTCTCACAACCTCAAAAAGAATGAGACAATGCGAAACCACTAACTGAAGTGTGTCAATCTTATGAATGGATTAACATTTAGTAATGTCCTATTCCCAATAGAAGAATACCGTATAGCTTCAGTTTAGCAAGTGCAGGCGCGGAGCAGTTTCAACATATCTGACAACATTTCTTCCATTCAAGTTAGGTCAGTTTCTCCTGCGATGTCATTGGCTGATCGGAAATGTGGCATACAAGCTGGTTTACTTGAAACTTATTTTTTTCTTACTGTCTAAACCGTTGAGTTAGCTTAGATTTGGCCGATATTTTGAAATAATGTATAATATTATGTAATAATAATGTAATATAATGTCAAACCAATGTAGGCCTATATAATAATTATGTATTGCACTTATCAATTTGGTAAGAAAACAGAAGCCTCAATAATATCCTGCCAAATCTATAATGTGTCCCAAGCCAATCCTTCTATCCGTCGCATTTCAATAAATTGGCAGGTTTGAAGTTAACCGGCTGTTATTTGGCTGCATGCTTGTCTGTCCTGTCCTCTACGGAATGCAAAGCGCACAGAATACATCGTCGTATGCATAGGGGACGTAGGCTATATGAAGGTCTTGGATAGTCATCCGATTATGTGCTCCTGTTTTGTTTTCCAGTCATCCTCTGCTGGTACCCGCATAACACAGAATGATGACCGACCTCTTCCGAAGAGTTCATGTTGAAAACTGCTGTACCGTGATGTTGCTTAAATAAAGAGCAAATGCTCTTTGCTTACTACATGTGTTTGTAGTAGGCTACTCAACTATTCATGTACTTATATCCATCCCAGCCACGTGCATGCATTAGAAAACTGCTTCCTTTTTTTCCAAAAAGCTGTGGCTTTATTTTAGTCTCCTGGAATCTCTCAGAACAAATCCTTCTGCTCTATTGAATTTGATCCCTCATAATTCCCATAGATATTTCCCATATTGAATGATGCCGAGATAACTTGGAAAACTATCAAGGAAATTACATCCTCCAATTTAGGCTGTATCAAAACCCACTAAAAGGTACTTGTATGTCATTGGCATAGGTCTATTTCCCAAACCCTTTTTTTCCCCAGGGGACTATCATGATTCTAGCAAAACATGTTAACACATGAGCACATAGAAATTGACAGTCAAACAGACAACGATAAACACACACTCACACACAAATATTCACGCACGCTCACACGTACACACACACACACTCATAGACAATTTTTTTGCCTCAATGGAAAGTCATACCATTAACTGTATCAATAGAAATATTGTGCTCTATTGGGCCAGGCTTGCAGATTTACAGAAGGTGACAGTATTTGTATACATTTTTTAGTTAAATTATAGAAATCAATGGTGTTAATTGATTTTAAATCATCATGTTTTCTTTCCAGCAGGGTAATAAAATACCTAATATGTATACCATTATTTCTGAATGATTGATCAGGATAGTAAATCCAAGCTATCCTATCCAGCTGTTGAGCCTGGTGAGGGTGCTTTCTAGAGTCCACGTCCACAGATAATTTCAAACAAACATTTAGTGTTCTTTGCATTGAGCAGTCCACACATCGAAATTAAACAATTGTCTTAAAAAGTTTGGAGTTTGAACACCTAGAGATATCTTTCAAAAACGTCCTCACCCTTGAAACACCATGGGTTTATTAAACATTTTGTTAAACACAAAGTTATAATTACAATTTGAGCAACCTTTTGTGAGGCGTTGCCTTATTGAAAAGGTAAAAGCAAATGAAGGATGCACACCAGATCCATGACATGTCATTAGTTGACATACTGAGGAACAGTATGTATACGTTAATACAAAAATTTTGAAAATAAATAGTATTTATTGACACCAAAAAAAACATGTGAACCTTGGAAAATACGATACAAATGTTTTGCATTTACTTCAATACCCTGTTAGGACGCTGTGAAACTTGTTTCGCACATTTAAGTCCCTTTGCCTTTTACAAGTAAGTACAATACATTGTCTGGAGGCTCATAAGTGAACTGACGACTCAAAAGTAACAAAAAAAGGTGTCAATCACAGTGTCTCTTAGACTGAAGCCAGACTGAATCACTCAATACGCCTATCATTTTGGTTTTGTTTTTATCAGTCTAATCTTCCACTGCAATATTATATGGCACTATAGAGCAAAAAACATATATATATCTATATATAGGACATTTGTTTGTATTTGTATTTTACTATTCTTAGGCTGTAATGGAAAAAGTACATTCAATATATTATTATTTTTGCTATTTACGCTTTTTACAATTCAAAGCCAGTTTGTGTATCGAGACTTCATCCAGTTATTATGTATAGGCACAAATAAGCATTTTGGTGCAGGCACTATAAGCATTTATAAATGCTCAGGTATGTGTAGAATACTTTTAAAAACTTTTTTAAAGTTGCCGTTGCAGAGAGGGTATATAAAGGGGTTAAGAGTTGAGTTAATGTACCCAAGCCATATGGTGAACATATGCAGATCATGGTGCACACACCTCTGACAGAATGCCATGACCATGAAAGCTATAAAATAGGGAATCCAACACAACAAGAATGCCGCTATTATGAAGCCCAGCTGCTTAGCTGCTTTATGCTCTTTGCGGATTCTAAGTGACTGGATCCGGAGACGTGATTGGTCAACAAAACGTTGCCAGGTCTGTTTCATTGTCACACCGTTGGCTTGATCTGATGCAGTCTCCTGACTGCTTTCCTCCACTGAGTGGGTTGACTGACTAACGTCTTTGTTGTACATGACGGTAGTGTACTGCTTTACCTTTGGTAGATGGCCTAAGTCAAATTCGCCACTTACTGAGTTTGGCACTGTAACACGGCACTCGTTTATGGATACGAAGTGTTTGATGTCATTATGCTCATCTAAACATGCTATACAAGCTGACCCCCCCGGCAGACTTGGAATAGTCGTCGCGTTGGTCTGCTTCTGCAACAGGAGTTCCGGAGAACTCCTGTTGTTCTTTTTTGATATTTGTTCCGTTGTCATCATGAGCATTGACCTCTGAGCACTTTCCTTTTGAGATTTCAGATTTGCCAATTCTTCCAGAGAATATCTTTGATCGAGGGTGTTAAGATCCATCAAGTGGTCATTCTTAGTATACCTACCCAAAGGGTCTTTGTTTCTCACTGGTGATTTGCAAGCACTTACCTCTGGGTTAAGAGCGCTATGTTCAATCTCATTATCGCCAAATGAATCGGTTGGATGGACAATCCTCTCTCTCTCTCTCAGATGTTGCCTGACTGCCAAGTAGATGTGCGTGTAGAACCACAGCATTAAAACAGAGGGCACATAGAAGTTGAATATAGCAGTAATCACTTTGAACCAGGTCACGAAGCGAAAATCCGTATCACATTTATTCTCATCCTCTGGTTTGAGGTCCACAGGGGTGAACCATCTCCAACCTAAAATAGGAACAATCCACATCATCGACAGCAGCCAGGCCGCAGAGATCATCAGACACGCCCGTCCCCTCGTTCTATACTTTAGGTACTTCAAAGGTTGCCTGACCGACCGATAGCGATCCAAACATAATATGAAGAGGTTGAAAATGGAGGCTGTGCTGGCCACATAATCCATGATGAGCCAAAACTGGCAGACTGCACGGCCCAGCAACCACTCATCCCTCAGCAGGTACACCAGGTTCAGGGGCATCACCGTGGCGCCCACTATCAGGTCGGCCACCGAGAGGCTGGCGATGTACAGGTTCCCTACGGTGTGCAGGCTCTTCTCCCTCCTGACGGCGTAGAGGACCAGAAGGTTCATGAGGACTGTCAACAGAGACACTAGCCCCAGGAACACTCCCAGCGCTGTGCTGTACACAAAGTCCTGCAGGGACAACGTCTCATTGCTCCTGGTGTCATTGTGGAGAACGCTCCAGTTGTAGACGGTGTTGTAGTTACCACTGCTGAGGTGGAGGCGATCCGGAGAAGCTGCAAAACCAGGTTCCATCATGGTAGTCTGGAGGGTGGGGGAGACTGCCCCCTCACATCAACACCTGGGGTTAGTCTCTCCACGCATCCCTCCACGCCAGAGGGTTCAGTCAGCCTGAGTAATAGTCAGGAGCAGCGCTGCTTACATTAGGCCCTGTGAATCCAGCTTGTTTGGAATCAGACAACCGTGTTGCAATTGGAAATGACTCCCTTATGCTTAATCGGGGAAATGTGTCTTCCCAATCCAAACAGTTACAGCCTAGGAAAATATGAGGGAAAAAAAACAGACAGGAACACACAGTGAGTGCAAGTAACATATCAATGACTGTATCACTGGAGTGAAATAACCATAGGTATGACTATGTGTCTCAAGAACCTATGTTAAATTCTAGGAAAGAATTGCTCAAAAAACAGGGGGTAGAAATGGAGAGTTGCTGTGGGTATAATCTGTATTGTCATCATATTTTGGAAGCAGACAGAGCAGCTTGAATAACTGCTCGATAGTGACAGTACAAATGTCCTTTGTGTTTACTTTCGCCTCTGCAAACAGATTGCAGATTAACCTCAAATCAAGTGTTATCATGTGACACATCAACACTCTTCATCCTGATAATAATACACTTTTTAATAATAATACATTGTTCTGCTAACTAGTTACAAAGAGAAAATGCAAGCTAAAAAAGGTTGCTATAGTGATGCTGTGTGAAATCTATCCAGAGCAGACGCCTTTACAATACCATTATATGTTTAATTCCCTTCACATTTAAAAAGGTTTTATTTTATGACTCATTGAAAATGAATTTATTCAACTTTCTACATGGCTATACATAGTTATTCCCCTAGAACCATGAATATGCTTGGTCAAATGGCGTTATTCTCTTATCTCCGTTAAGATGTCTGTGTTTCTGTCCGTCTATCTGTCTGTCTCTCTCTATCTTGCCATATTGCCATGTATCTACCATCTCTTCCCCTTCTCGCTCTCTCTTGCCTTCTTCTTTTACCTCTCTGTCACTCTATCTCAATCTCTCCCTCCCCCCCCTTATCTATCTCTCTCCCCCTCTCTCTCTCACTCTCACACTCTCTTCCACAATGCATCATGACCACACTGGCCGACATGTCTGATGATCCTTACGCAGAAGTAGGAGTGTGGAAAGGGACACCATGCTGTCGAGTGTTGTTTCTCCAACAGCAACAAAGTGCGTCCCATTGAGCAGCACAGTCAGCCTAGTGGAGTCTTCACATGCAACAATGAGAATATGCTCATTATCTTCGCTCCGATGTGTCAGCGTGCTATTATACTTTTATCACAGCATTTATGCTTATGTCATAAAGCGGCTCATGCATATCTTATTTTACTTTTGTATCGTGCACCACATCTTTTAGGAAGAGTATGACTAATATCAGATTATAAATGACCTTTTTTATACTTTTATTTTATACTATGAAGATGAATTAACTTTACCAATTTAATATTTTTGAAGTTGACGTTCTTGTCCCAAATCAGTGATCCCTGTGACTGCACACGGTCATTCTATGACAGTACTTCCTCCGTCCTTAGATTATAATGCAATTTATTTACACGGTTACAGATATGCATTTCACTTGGATAAATGATGGTGAGGTAAACTAACATAGGACACTAACAAAAACCTAAATCTAAATGAAACATTTAACAAAATATGGGACATCTGGACAGGAGAATTTAGCTTATGAAAGGTCCAACTATTCACAACTATTAATATAATAATTATATAATAATGAATATAATTGATTGTGAATTAATGTGAGTTGCAGATTGCAACCACCTGAATGATCCCCCGTCACCCATCCTTTCTCACCGACAATGGTGGCCTGGAATGGCATGGATTGGGTACGGTGCCAGTAGGTAAACCAGTTTAATCCAAAACAAAACGGTATCTTTGGTATAGACACCATGACCACCGTACATAGCCTATTATAGGTCATTGCTGCAGTAACAGCCTGTTTACATTTATCCACACAATCCTCTGACTGAATCCATAATGATAAGCTACATCCATAGACTAATAATTATTGCCATTGTTTATATGCATTGATCGTTCATCTTGATAGCAATTGGCGCTACAACCCAATGTTTACCTGCACTACGGTACGTTAATATAGGTTGCTTTTTTATAACCTGTCTGTGTGCACTTGTATTGCAACAGTATTGTTTTGGATACCAAGTCTCTCCAAAAAAAGAATAGCCTACTTTAAGTTATTGAACAGTTGTTTGATATTCATAATATCGTCTGGAGGCGCACACAGCTTTTGGCCGTGATAATATATATTAAATTATATAGTTATCTATGTATAATATGATATTATTGAGATTGAGATCTCCTGGACTCCTGCCGGAGCACCCAGAGTGTTCTAGAATATTAACAGAACACGGCCAAAACCTGTGTGCGCCTCGCCATTGCGATACATCCACTGTAAACACGAGCGCATGGTACCGTGGCTGCAAGCTGCTCAGGGCCACACCCCCACCCTCTACCTTGACCCGCCCCTAAAAAACGGCGCATTTGGGGAAAGCTCAATGTGCGACTGGCTCATAGTGGCTGTATTTCTGCAAGGCTGAATCTCTTGAACGTCTTCAAATACTGTATTAAGGGCCCACCAACATCTCTATATAAGCATCCATAAAGTAGTATGCCATGGGACCTTTAAGTTTTGCTGCCCAATATATTTTTATCACACTGACTAGCTATCTTTAGCTTAATCTGATGCTACAGGCAACCAATTAATTTTGCAAATTATTTTGACAGTTGAGTTCTCCCCATTTAACTTTTATCTGAAAGGTTTAGATCCACTTTCAGTTTGGCCTCTCCAGTGGTGTCACTTGGGGTCTTCAATGGAAATCACCCCAAACCAAAAAAACTTTTAGAGCGCTCTCTATACTGTAGACTTGAACTCTGATTAAATTGAAGGTTGATTTTGAAGAGAATTTATCCCAGGGAATTTTCTGTATTATTATGTCTCGACTCTAATATTAAACTTTATCAGGAAATTGGCATATTTGATAAATAATCTATTGACACGTTAATCTTTTAGATTAAATTTAAATGATATAAATCAGGCGTTATAATAACACAAATTTACTGATGATATAAAATGATCTGCAAACTAAATTATTATTCCACGGTAGTTTACACAAACTCGAGGAAAGATAGGGAAAAAATATGGGAAATTACAAAATATATGAATCATCATTATAAACAACTTATACTCAAATAAACCTGCATTCAACTGAATGATTAACCACAATAAAAAGCATGGATTAATCAATTAGTATATCGTTAACAAAACAAATCATAAGTAGTGGACAGAGCGAGCTTACACCGCCAATGGTGTGTGAATGTGTGCATGAATGGGTGAATGTTAGGCAATATTGTAAAGCGCTTTGGGTAAAAGCATAAATGCAGTCCATTTACCAGAGAGAGCGAGAGAGAGAGCGAGCGAGCGAGCGAGAAATAGGGAGTGCATTGGGCGTTTTAACACTAGAGCAAAATAATTTGAAGTGCGCCTATGACATTTGGCACAACCAGGGCGCAGGAAGCTATAATGCATCATGTTTGAGGAAATGGTCTTCATGCATGATTATTATGATTAACATTATGTTATTAGGCTAGATCCAGATAAAGAATACTAACACTCCTCTTTGATACCTCTTTGATATTTTTGTTCTTCACTCCATTGCAAGGACGTACAAGGGCTTCATCATATATTCTTGGAGGGGCATCTAAGATGGCACTTCATGAGTATGTTTGAAAGTGGGCCTGAAAGATTACCCTGTCCCAAATGGTGTATGGTTAACCTCAGGTGGTAGAAACGTCCTGAGTGTGTCTTGGTAGGGTTAAAGGTACCATCCCGGGCGACTCGTTTTGTGGCAAAAATATAAAAATCTGAGTATATTGGTTAAGTATTAGACAGTAATTGATCACGTTAGTAATTTGACAAATCAATGACGTAATTTGGTCATCTGTGTAAGGAGTGCTAAAAATTGGCCGACCAATCAAATTAGTTTCAGACAACTTTGGTTAGATGGCCTTCTGTCAGTCAACGTGCACGCTGTTTTGCGCATGCGCAATGAGGCACGCGCACGAGCCGAGCAGGGGGGGCGTGGCTTTTGTGATTCCTGATTGGATGGAGGGGAGGGTGTGCAATTCGAAAAATAAATCGTTAGTCCAGTAAATCCAGCCGCCCGGGATTGTACCTTTAAGTGTAGTGAACAAAAAGCATCTTAGGGATGGCCGGAGGTGGTTGAGGTTCTGCGTTAGGTGGGATAAATCACTTATCAGGCCCAGATCAGAAAATGACTCTGTACTAAAGTATGTAATCTAAGGGAGCGTAGTATGACTACACCTGTGTTTAGCCATACCACGTCTGAGGTGAGACCGAGATGGACCCAAACCACACTGGAAAAAGTCTGGGAGATTGGATGATGGTACACCACATAACACATAAGCAGATAATCTTTTTTAAATCACAAACCACACTCGTGCCATCCTTATCATTACAACCATCATTGTATTTGTGAGCCCAG
>OOFH01092463.1:0-12388 GCA_900323355.1 Merlangius merlangus
TTAAAGCTAGGGTATGCGATTTTGGAGAAAACAGCGATTCCGTTGCGATTCCGTTGCGTGCTCTCTGGTCCCTCCCTGCCACGCTACCTCCTGTAGCTCCTCCCTCCGAACGTCAGTCATGCGCGTTCATGTGAATTCAGTTACATTGATAGGAAGACGAAACGCCATGTCCGATTCCAAAGTAATTAAACATTAGTGCTGATAACTACATACATATATAATGGTATCCGGGGAATGGGGAATTTATGGGCCGTTGATGAAGACATTGCTACTCATTTGTTGTCCGCTGTAGTAGTGCAAAACTGTCAGACTGCTAGGCTCGTGAACGCTCACACAGGGACGCACCAACGTTGTTGCCAAGGTGACAGGATGGTCCCACAGCCAATAAGAACGGAGAATCTGAGCCTTGCTCTGATTGGTCAAAGTGTACATGAGCGGTGGCAATTTTTTGGGGGGGCACACAGAGGCAGGGGAGAGCAAAGTGATGAGCAGATATTCTCAGAGCACTTCGCCTACATATAGCTGACTGGCTATTATGACATTTTTGCCAAATATTTCAGTAAAAAAATCGCCTACCCTAGCTTTAAACTGTAAAGTAATTATTTAAGAAATAAATGTAATAATATTAAATGCCTGGAGAGGCAACACAACACGAGTGTATTACTCGGTCTGAAAGTGTCCACACCGCGGCAACCCTAGTACCATTGCATTTATGGCTATGACTGTGTACTAACTTAATTAAAATCAAGGCATTGCAATGTTCGCAAATCGCTCTACTTGGGTCTTTTTCAGAATCATTGAAAAACGTCCACACCGCAGACATATTGGCGCTTATCCAGACAAGCGTGTGCTGGCCGCGCTTTTTGTTTGCGTCATCACAAATTTCTGTTTCGACCGTGTTGTTCCGCCAAAAACTGAAAATGGGCCATTTTCGGCCGAAAGTTTTCGGCAGCCAAAATTCGGTGCATCCCTAGTTTGAAGTTTGGGGAACATGGGTGTTCATCAGTTTTTTACACATATTGTGGATTCAAGAAACATTTAAAGAAAATTTATGGACACTGTTTAGCTTCAGATCCTGTTGATTGTCCAAATAATGATGACATGGTGGACAATGTTTGTGTTAATCAATTGCCAAGTGATTCAACTGTCAGTAACCCATCCCCTCAAAAAAAAAAGGCAGTTGGTGGATATGTGTAGCTCAATCATCACTCAATCTGGAGATGCTGAAAGTACTGTTCAGTCTTTGGTTTGTTGAATGGAGGAACTTGTGAATGATGTTCATATTCAAGCGCAGGACAGTGTTCTTAAATGTCTTTCAACCGAGGTGACGGAGCAAGCCTAAGATAAAGCCAGAGTGTTTGGAGAACCTTGAAAATCGGTTTGCACCCCTCAATACAGAAACAAAGAGGCAGAGACATTTTAAAATAAAATGGAAAAATTGTTGAACCAATTGAGTATGTTCTTGGTGTGCGTTATGATGTTTGCAGAGATAAAACTACAGGCGTATATTGCCAAGTTCCAGTCAATGACAAGTTCATGTATGTGCCAATTTTAGGAACTCTTGAGTCCATGTTTAGCAATAAGGAACCTAGTTCCTGCTTTCAGCAAGTAAAGCCTCATGAAGATGGCATTTTCAAAGACATTGGCGTCGGTTCATACTTTAGAAATCATGCTTTGTTTTCACAGCAAAGATATGCGCTCCAGATCCAACTTTATTATGATGATTTTGAAACTGCCAATCCGCTTGGATCCAAAAAGAATACATAAACTTGTCTGTGTTTATTTTATTTTAAGAAATTTGCCACCCAAGCTCAATTCGGTTCTGATGAACATTCATCTAGTTGGACTTTTTCATTCAGAAGTATGGTTTTGGTCCAATCCTACAGCCTCTTATTAATGATTTAAAAATTCTGGAGACGCAGGGCATTCAGGTACCCTTTTCAGATATACCTTTGATGGGGTCTGTTATTCAGGTCACTGGCGATAATTTGGCGGTACATGGCCTTTTTGGTATGGTTGAATCGTTCAGTGCAACTTATTGTTGCAGATTCTGTTTGACAAAACAAGTTTACAGTCTATATTCAGTGAGGATGACCCAGTCCATATCCTTCGCACGAAAGAGCTCTATGCAGAACATTGCGACGCCGTGGCACAAAATCCCACACTAATTCACTCATTTGGGGTTAAAAGGGCTGTCCTTTAAAAGCACTTCAGTTTTTTCATTCCTCAGACAATTATTCAGTTGACATTATGCACAACCTATTGAAGGTGTTGTACAGTTTGAGCTTAAGCTCCTTTTCCAGTTCTTGGTTAGGGATTCAATTAGTTTAAACACCATTTGGGAAAGGATCCAGAGCTTTAACTATGGATATAGGGGGAGAAAGAACAGACCTATAGTGCCCTCAAAGTTGATGAGGGTAGCAATGACCTTGGCCTCAACGCTATTCAATCATGGTGCCTCTTACGTAACACTCCTTTGATTTTTGGAGATCTAGTTGATCCGGTCAATAGTCACTGGCATGTAATTCTTCTTTTGATTCAAATTGTCAACATTGTATTCTCCCCAATCATAGCAGATGTTACTTAAAGCATTTAATTTCTGACCATCACAAACTTTTTGAGTCTGTGTTTACAGATAAGAGACAGATTCCAAAGCATCATCGGATGATCCATTACCCCGGATGTATTAGGAAAATAGGGCCTCTCCTACATATGTGGTGTATGCGTTTCGAAGGAAAGCACAACTTTTTTAAGAAGTCTGAAGAGGAACATAACTAAAACATTATTAAAAAAAACATCAACAACAATTAGCTTTTCATTGGGAGAATTTTTATTTCCAAAGATTACAGTAGTTCTGTTAAGGAGGTCTTAATTAGTAATCTAGATAGAATACAGTGAGGTCTTGTGAAAAATGTAATGGGTCTAGTGTCGCCACTTCTTCCTGGGTGAAAAACTATGGAACTGAATACCATATTGGAATGTTTGTCTGTGTGGGTACTGAAAATTATATATCTGATTTCAGGAAAATTGTCAACATCTTTATCAAGGATGACAAAGCACTTTTTTGACCTCTAAGGTTATCACTTTGTGTTTTGAGGATCACCTGAATGCATACATAATTGGGGAAGGGGAAAAAGTGTTAAAGATCATATGCGTGTCCGGTCTCATTTTTTATAAACCCCATGATCGGCAGTTTTCAACTGCAAATGATGACCAAACATATATTGTGCCCTACTGCTGTTATATTTGATCTGTGTGATGAAATGCTGAAATGAGCTGTGATGAAATGCTATAATATTGACTGTAAACTGTTTTCAATACAAAATGTATCTATTAAATTGAGCTTCTGTGTATTGTCTTTTATTTAAGATAGTATGGCATGAATTTGTTTTTTTTTTAATTCATAGTGTTACTATAGACGCTCAGTAGTGTTAGCTAAACACCCAATAGTGTCATTATTACATAGACTTTCAACACTACATTTTGTTGCATTCACACTACACCGGTGTTGGTGTTGGAAAAATAGTGTTAGCATAGACACTCAGTAGTGTTAGTTAAAACACCCAATAGTGTCATTATTACATAGACTTTCAACACTACATATTGTTGCATTCACACTACACTGTTGTTGTTGGAAAAATAGATTGAACTTTTCACATTGTATTTTGACACGTAACACCATTGTAATGTTAATACAACACTTGTAAGTGTTTCTAACAAGAAATAGTGTTAAGTTAACTAAAATTGAGTTAAGCATTTAACACTCCGAAATGTTACTTTTACACCAGGTAGTGTGGATGCATATAGACTCTTTGCCAGTGTTAAATTTGACACCATGTGTTAAATTAACACCAGTGTTTTTTTTCGTTTTTTTTTAAATGATATTGTCTGGGATAGACAAAAGAAAACACTGCTGCTATCTTTGTTGACCTCTCTAAAGTCATCAGTGGGATTTTCGGCGCTTGTGCATGGTTTAAAATATATTTAGATGGTAGACACCATCTAAAAATCTTTAAAAACCTCTTTAAAAATTGGAATGAATCATTCTGAGTCGATATTAATAACAAAGGGAGTGCTACAGGGCTCGGTCTTAGGTCCAGTTTTTTTCCACATTTTTTTATTAATACCATTGTCCCCCTGCTTAAATGTCAGCTTCATCTTTATGTGGATGACACTATTCTGTATTGTATTGCTGACTGTAAAGATAGCCATGGAACAGCTTCAGGTTTCGTTTAATGTCCTTCAAAATATTTTAACTGATCTTAAACTTGTGATAAATGCTCAGAAAACCAAATTTATGCTGTTCTCTAGAACTAGGAGCAACTGGTATCATGACATGTGCATAACCACTCTAAAGGGGTCTACCATTGAGAGGGTCTCGGAATACAAGTATTTAGACGGAAGATAGGCTTTTTATTTAGGAACAGATGTAATTTCCCAATTTTCTTCTATCTGCACTGGATTACGGAGATGTGGTTTATAGACATGCATCTGCCACATTCCTCAGGGACCTGGATAATGTCATTCAGCCCCTAGATTTATAAATATTTAACTATTTTAACTATTTATTTGCAATTGTACGGTGTCCTCGAGTGCCCAGAGAGGCGCCTCCAAATAAAATGTATTATTATTATTATAGCTGAGGAAGCGTACAATACCGACTAAGTTGGATGGATTTCTCTATCCGCAAGGCGCGATTTGCATTTGTTTTTATTTATTTATAAAGCATTATCAGGGAAACTTTGTCTATATCACATCATTGATTGACTGATATTCAAGCTCCTATACCAGACACGGCCTGGCAGGTTCGCATTAAAGATCCCTCAAGTCCGTTCTGAACTAGGGAAAACTGCTTTTAGTTTGTATGCCTCATCAGCCTGGAATAGGCCTACCCTGCAGCATGAGCTATGTATTAACACCTTGGTTCCAATTAACCTTTTTAAGACATTGCTCAAAGACCACCTGTCTCATTCATGTAATTGTATTATTTAATTTTGTTATTATTTAGGCTATATGTTTTAACTGTCTTTGTTTTCTTTTTCTGCTCTTAATATTTTTATCCTGTTATTTCAGTTAAATTCCTAAATCGATGTATCCTTTGTACTTTGTATTTCCAATGTATTTCACTCGACATCATTGCAAATGAGGGTTTTGCCCTCATTGAAATTCGAGTTTAAATAAACAAATCAGTGAAAATGCCGGGCGTGTCAAGCCGCGACCGATCCGGCTTGGCAGTGTGAAAATTTTGGATCAACACTTTTAAACTGCCAAGCCGGTTCCTGACGTGGTGGGTGGATCCCGGAAGCACGGCCGGAAGGGGTGAAGCCGTCGTTGAGGCGGGGCCTTGGACGTAGTGGGGGCGGTGCCTGGCCCGTGGGGGCGGGGCCTGGAGACGGTCCTCTGCTCCGTCGTCTCCTGGTCTCCTCGTCCGCTGCTGCTCGGCCCATATCCAGCACTTCTCTACTTAAAGCCAGCTGACACACCCGGGGTGGTTAACAGAACAGGCCGCCCGCTGTGCAAAGCTCTCGCACCACTGATAGGCGTTAGTTATAATATCGTAGACTAATTAGTTTGGTCAGGTTAGCAGAGAGAAGCACCAGGTCCGAGGGCAGACGGAGGCCCCAGCCCCCGTCACACGCACACACACATCACCACGGCCTTATGGTGATGCATGCGAGGAAACCAGCAAGAGTCAGCGATGGGTAAATCCACTGTCATGGTTGTTATGGTATAAAAACACAATGTCTGTCAGGGGGTTGAGGCAACTCAATATCCGCTAAGCTAGCTGCTAAGCTAACGGCTAACGCTAGCTGCTCGTTAGCCGGGTTAGCTTGCGTTAGCTCGTACCACAGCAGGGCATTTCCTGTTCACTAAACACGTCCGTTTAGACCCGAGTCTGGGTCTGGATGGGTCACTCCATCTGGCAGTACACCGATCTCTGACAGTAGGACAGGTTCGTAGTATGACGAGTTAGTTGGCTAACAATCGTAACTGACAGGACGACTGACTAGCTAGTTAAAAGTCTGTCGCTAGCCGACCGTTGGGTAAGTTAGCATTTAGCTCAACTTGTTCATGATCGTAAGATAACACTGCTATTAAACAATGTATTAAAGGTCTATTTTCTTTGTCTTGTACAGGTGCACCGACAGAAGGCATTCCCAACCCTACCAGGTGTGTGTCACTGGAGGTCTCAACAATCATTCATTTATATTTCATTTTATTCGTATAGCCCTTAATCACAGGGACAGTCTTAAAAGGCTCAAGAGGCGGTATAATTATGATACCTCCTGACCCTAGCCACCAAAATGGCAAGAAAAAAAATCCTTTAATTAGCAAGGAAGAAATCTTGAGGAAGAACACATAGTGGGGATCCCTCCTTCCAGGGATGATCAGGAGGGCGAAGGGGGGCATAATTGACATACATTCATACAGGCAAAACATTAAATTGATGATGGGGTGCTTGCCGGTTAACCATAAGTAGAGTCCAGGCATCCAGTCGCAGGCACCGCCACACACTAGAACAGACTGGAATTACTGGAAAGGTAATTTAGTAACAACAAAAACAAGCTATCGTCTCTGAAATGTTCTTCTCCGTTTGTTTCATTAGATCAGGCAGTGGAACCGTTCTTTAAGTTGAACCCCTGGTTGATTTGTATGTTGTATGGTGGTTAATTTTGCACGTTATCCAGACCAGCTTTTACTTTTTACTTTTTCATTCCTAAAGTAAATACGCATTTTTAAAGTTTGCCATGAGAAACAAATTATCCCATCATATTTACGTACTGTTCTCGCCATCTCCTCCAGCCCCACAAGTCCCAACCAAAGAGCCAGTCGGGCAGTGTTCACCGTTACGACAAGGTGCGTGATGGTTCGTCAGAGCCCACTCCGCCCTACAAGATGCTGCGGCGCTCAGACGAGAGTCCCGTCAGTCGGCCCGGGGACGGCACCGTGGGGGCCCATGGCAGGGCCAAAACTACACACGCACTCGGTGGAAAGAATGGTATACCCAGAGGTTCTGTAGTGTTTAAAAACAGTTCAACTCTGTGTGTGTGTGTGTGTGGTGTGTGTGTGTGTGTGTTTCAATGAATACGATATATAGGTGAACCCTTATGTTACATTGCTGTTTTTTATAATGTAAGGTCCTGTTCACTTTTGGCTGTGATGCAAACTTGTTTCAGGCTACAATATTTTTTACTGTAACCGAGTTAACTACTGAAATATCAATAGTCATGTCAGGCCAACTAGCCTGGTACATCAACCTTGTTGAATCAGATCTTGGGGAGAAATATGAAATTCAACATTTGTCTGTTTTTGTAAACAATGTTTCCTTATCTCTGAGGCAAAATTGGAACGTTTGCTCAAAAATGTTGGTCTTCAAGCGGTCTTAAACAATATAGAAGTCGACTAAAGAACAACATTTAAATATGTCACAGGACAATCCTCTGGAGGAAAGTAGTCACAGTGAAGTGAGGGAATGCATTGGAGTTGACTCCTTTCGGCTTAGTGTGACATTGGAACCAGTTGCATAAAGATAAGAGCGCCAACTGCGATTTAGTACCCAGTTGGCTCTGCTTAGAAAGCCTCCCTACCTACCAACCCAAAACGCATTTTCCTGAAACAAGTCTTTGGTCATCTTCATGTTTTGTTATAAGGCTTCTTCCCCAAAGCCTAACTTTTAACGTTGTCATACGCCTGCGTTTCAGGGACCAGCGGATCTCCACAAGAGAACCCTCACAACAATAACGGAGCCCAGCACAGCTCAGACTCGCATGCCCCTCAGAGCAGACCCACAGAACGGGTAAGATTTAGCCTTCTTTACTGCGGTTGCCCTGGCCAATCAGCCAGGGTACGCAGGGACACAACACTACAAAGCCGCAGAGTGGTTGTCTAGAATTGTTGCATATCTAGATTCATACCTTCTCTAAATGATAAGGCAGATAAGGCATGGAAGTCATTTAGAAAAACAACATTGCTAAAGGATGTTTTAGTGAAGCAGGTTATATGACTTGGCATTTAATGAATGCTGGAGTGGAACACATAGTATTGTATACATTTAGATCATAGAGGGTCACGTGGGTTTCAGAGTGGTTCATGATCATTCTCAGGAACAATCTTCTTTATAAGTGTGTGCCGGGAAAGTTCTAATAACGAAAGGCCATTGCGTAGACAAACCCGCATAACAAGATGAGGAGAATGTATAGAGTTCTATTGTGCATTCATTAGATAACAACATAAAGAGAAACTAGGCTGTTCAGAACTGAAAGTGAAAGTTTGTTGTCAAGCCTTTGTCTGATGGCAAGGGATCACGATACGGGATGAACCTTCATTCCACATCTCTGGTGCGGCTCAGCTTTTGTGATCGCTATTTTCGCTTCCATTTTCGGACGTCATGGAAGTCCAATCGATTTTAAAATGATGAATGGATTGGAAAATAATTATTATATATCGGGCGTTTGTTTGTGGAGCCCTCCATTTTTATGACTAGAAGCTAGCTGCTTCATACATATCCAATGTACGTACGATAGAAGCTTAATGCTAACGTAAACAATATTTTTCATGTCATGCTATCTACACAACCGATATGCTATCTGAAAGAGACTCCAAGGAGTCAAACCATACTAGACATTACATTACTAGGTGTGAAAGAATAACGTCAATAATACTTTTCCTGTTTACAAGTGATGATGATATGTGAGATGTTTTAGGGTGGTTAATTGGCAATCATGAGCAAAGATCTTCCATATATTATAGTAAAACAAAGTATCGGATTGATATCAGCAGATAGCCAAAGCTGCTGTTTTGGAAGTGAAAAAGTGGTTTTGGGAAGTCCCTAATTAGAGCCATTAGCCGTTGGCAACACAGACATGAATTGCTGCTCTTGAAAGACTTCTCGGCCTCCTTCTCTTCTTTGGTGTTACCAGACCCAATGTTCTGCTCTTCTATTCTTTGCTGCGAGGTGTGTGACGCGTGAGAGAGCTGTTCTGTAGCCCAAAGCACTTTTTCCACTCAGAATCCAGTGGTTGTGGATGGATATATTTGGGCTCCTGATGTCACACTCCCGTCTGATGGACCAAGCTCTCTTGTTCCTCCAAGCACGCTTCCCTTTTTTTAATGAGCAATCCTTTGTTCTAATGCATGTTGTACTAGGTTGGTTTAAGAAGGTGAAACTAGAATCTACTTTTCCTCTCACTCGAGCCCCGAGGGCTGCCTTTTTTTATCTTTTTTCGGTGGTCTCATCGAGGCGTACTTAACTGTACTCGCAGTATCACATGGAATGCGTACACCTTCCTCCTGTGTCTACTTCCTCATCCCTCCTGGGGAAATGAAAGGAACAATGTCTTGTTCTACCTGAATGCATCATTGATAAAGACTCCTGCTCCTAAATGGCTACTAGATTAATATATGCATGGCACATAGTAATAGAGAAAATGTATCTCATGGCGCATTTCCATCGGCGGGTGCGATAAGCCCCGGTACGTTAATTTCCGGTAGTATAGGTGAGGTTAGGCGCTCCTCAGTTACGTCTCACATTTCCACCGACGACGGTACCCTTTATGGTAGAGCGGAGTTTAAGCTGGATGGCGATAGCCTTGGCAGTTGCGTAAGCATCTAGACAGACCGACACGGTGAATATATAAATCAAACTACTCCCGTACCTGCCGGTGGAAACTAGAGAGTCCAGAACTAACCTCTGTTTTCAATGTTGTTACAGCAAACTAAAAGTGACATGATCAATTATGGAAGGATAGATGGATTTACATATATGTGTTATTTTCAAGTCCAATTTTATCTAGTGCAACTCTTGCTGCTTGGTTCTGAAAAGTGCTAGATAGATGAAGTGCTTTAGTGCCTTTTTTGATGTAACGGGGTGGTAGTCCTGGGTGTCTGTTTACCCTCTTGTGTCTCTTTCCAAGCGCCAGGAGCCGGCTGACGATTGGACAGAGCACATCAGCTCCTCTGGGAAGAAGTACTACTACAACTGTAGAACGGAGGTGTCCCAGTGGGAGAAGCCCCGGGACCTGCTGGAGAGGTAAAGGACCACAGCTAAACTCTTCATGCTTGTTAGCCTTCTAATGACACTCTTCATGTTTTCTTTGCGTTGATTTAGTTTCTCAATTTGTAATGTGTAAGTGTCAAAAGAAAAAAAAGGATTGTCTAGTAGCAAGTGGGTGTTTGACTCACAGCCGAAAGGCACTGGGTTACATCCCAAATGTCTCCAGTCCAACACTAAGCACACCTGGGCAAGATGCATAACCCCTACCTACTCCTTATGACATGTCTGAAGCCTGCAAGCATCTAGCAAAAGGCTAATTCAAGCTTTATACTAGGGATGGCGAAAATGTAAAATATTCTTGACTGGCCACGAGCCTCATTTACCGGTTAATACCGGTTAACCGATCAGATTAAAATGTGCTATTTGAAATAACTGCCATTTCGAGCCGCGCCAGCCGCCTGCTATTTCGTAACTCTGCTTATCTCTCTCCCGTTCCGACACACACACACACACACACACTCACACTCACACTCACACTCACACACACTCTCTACGATTGAGAGGCAGTGACTCTAACCGCGGCACGACCTGTGTTTGAATTGAAACACGAGGCATGTTTACTGCAAGTTGACCGTGTGTAGAGAGCGGGCTCGAACGCCCACAATGGTCTGAAATGGCGCGGACCTGGGTGAGACCCTGCGCGGGATTCAATCCAGGAACCAATCTGAAGAGGGCAGCATTAGGAGCTCATTTGCAACATTGCCGCTGCTCATTTAAGAAAATGACAGCTCCGAAGAGACGGCGCTTGTTTAGTTTGGAGGAGACGGAAAAATTGAGGGTGAGGGATAATTCTTTTCACTTCACACAAAAAGATCTTGGAATGAGATGGCTAACTGTAGTCTTATAGACTTTAGTCTACTGTCCATAATAATTTAGAGATCATATTCTCCGCTGGTCGCATGCGGGAATAATTAAGACTTGAGGAGAAATTAAACAGTGGGCTAGAGACGCGGTGTCCGTCCAACTTCCAATACGTCACCTCATCTGGTCATCTTTGTTTATTTATTTTTTTAACCGACAAGCGACAATTTAGATCGGTTAACGTTGATGCGGTCAACCATGGGTCATCGGTTAGCATCCCTACTTTATACTTATCTGCTACCTGGGAAACTTGGTGGGAAACCTCCTGTATGGCATAGCACGTTTCAGCTGGCTAGAGATCAGTGGTTGGAATAAAAACAGTGCTGCACTTCATCCGACTGTTTCCATTGTATCACAGAGAACAACGGCAGAAGGACTCTTCCAAGACGACCAACAGCTTCCCAAGGGACATGGACTACAGACAAGAGGCCTTGCAGGACAAAGCCACAGCTAGTGAGTACAGGTTACATACACTAGGCTTGGTAGTGGCTTACCTACTAAGGGCAGCAGGTTGCTAGTTGGCTGATAGTTAGATGTCTGCATTCCTTTTTCAAGATTTATTTCGGAGATTTATTGAATCAACTGTATTGCGGCTTGTTCTGCACGGTATAGAGCAAATTACCGGTACTTCATTGCGAACATGGAACATTTTGCATGAGACTCTTTGGCATTAGCTTCTCAGCCATCCCCATACCTTTCACTGTTCCCTGCTTTCCTCAGGATACAAAGACACGCGCTGAGCAGTGCAAACATACATGCTTCTTTAAGCGAACCCACTGTTTCAGCGGGAATACAAGCAATACGATAAAGAAATGTGTTTTGTGCTGGTCTATGAAGGAGGGGGCCTATTACGACCCACGGCAACTTTGTGATACTTTTTTAAGTACCGTTGTGTATGAGCGATGTTGTTTATGAAATGCGCCACTTATTTGGGTTATTGTTTTATTGTCACAACAGAAAAGTCTAAATCAAAATTTATAAGTTAAGATACAACTTTATTAATCCCCCGTAGGAGAAATTGTTTGTTGCAGCAGCAGTGGAAGGACACAGGATAAAAAGGATAAAAAGACGATGCAATAAATACAATAAATAAATACAAAGTGCAAATGCATAAGTAGACGCTTATAGTTAAAATGGGGACAAAAACAAGACAAACAGAACCAACATCTTGAAGGGTAATGCATATACACATATATACGCATACCTAAAACACACACACACATGCATATGCAAACACATAGACATACACAAACACAATCATCAGGCACTGTTGAACAGCCTAATGGCTGCCGGCACAAAGGAGCACCTGAAGCGCTCCGTCTTGCACCTGGGGAACAGGAACCTGTGGCTGAAGGTGCTCCTCATCTGCCCCAGCTCAGCATGGAGGGGATGGGAGGGGTTACCCAGGCTGGACTTGAATTTGACCCTCATCCTCCTCTCTACCACCACCTCCAGACTGTCCAGCTCAAGTCC
>OOFH01092469.1:0-13627 GCA_900323355.1 Merlangius merlangus
TCAGGTTCCATATCCCAATCTGATGACAACGACTGAGGGGAAGAAGACCTGTACACGTGAGGCATTGTAAACTCTTGTAGCACCTGGCTAAAATCTGGAATAGGAGAGTCAGTGGAGAGAGCTTTAAGTTCATTTAGGGAACCTGTTCCTTCTGGAGAAGATGACCTGTTTGGGGACATAAGCAAGATTTCTTTATGGGAGAAAGGGATATACTCTGAACAGGAATCGGGTGAGGGAGACCACATGTCAGCTACTGAATTATAGGAATCTGGGGAGTCTGGTCTATTTTCACTGTGCAAAGCTACTGATTCGGAGGACATTGATCTGGAGGTGGCAAGTGATAAAATGGGTTTAAATACGTTTGTTGCAAAATCAGGGATAGGTGAATCTGGGCAGAGGTCTACAGAAATTCGTGACTCGGGTGACTGTGGTCTCACTTCATACAGCAAGGATGGAAAGGGTTCAACCTCATTATTCATATCTGAACCAACAGACACAGGCGAGGGTGATCTACTCTCTGCAATAGAGGCTATTTGCTGAAGTATTGTCTGTCCAAAATCAGGGATTGGCGAATCAGGTGTCAGCGCCCTATTTTTACCTTCAGATCCTAATGGATCCCATGAGAGGGATCTTTCTCTGACTGAAAATAAAGGAGTGTCAAAAACCTCCAGTTCAAAATCTGACGCAGTAGATACAGGTGAGGATGGTGCGGTGCCTAGCCTGTATACTGCTGATTCCATGTAGGGAGTATATTGGGGTACAGGAGAGTCCTGTGATAAGGCCTTCTTGACTGACGCTATTGATTCAGGAGATGATGCTCTGAGATTTTCTATCTCAAGTGACATTGTGCGATACTCAGATATCGATTCTGCTGAAAGAGGTCTCTCACTAACTTCCAATATTATTGATCTAGCAGAGACTGGTCTGCCATGAACGCTAGGTACTTTACAGAGATCCCCCTCCTCTGCATTAGTGGTAAATGATTCACCTGATGAAGATGCAGCATTTTGAAACTGTCCTGTTTTGCTCATGAACATTTCTCCAATATACTGGGGGTCACGAATTTGAGAGATCAGTTTCCAAATTTCTGCATCATATACCAGTCGGTACACTGGGACCTGAGTGGCTTTATATGTAGGAGCATTCATTAAGAGACTCTCTCTCTCTACAGGCCTTGATAAAACCAAACATTCACTCCTACAGTCTACACTTGAAGGTACTGACTCTAGTGAAGAACCAATGGATTTGGGTAAAATAGAAAGTATGGATGAGTCCTGTCCAAGAGTATTGCATTTGTTTTCTGAGATCCAAAACTCAGGTGAGTTTGGTCCGTACTGAGGGGGGTTAGGGTTAGGGGCATCCATATGTCCTGAGGATTTGAGGATGGGTGACAATGTATGCTGATTGTCCAAATATTCAGACTGTTCTAGTGTGTAATGTGGGGAAATATGTTCTGCATCAGTATGAGGTAAAAGGGAACTTTCCAAAGCTCCACTTATATCCTTGAATAACAAACAAGCTTCACCAGCTTCATCTAATTCTTCCATACCTGCCCGTACCTGTTCATACTCTGTCCTAGTTCCTGCATATTCAAACAGTCCTGTTTTACTCAGAAAGGTTTCCCCTGCATACTGGGGATCGTAGATTTTAGAGATTAGCTTCCAAATATATCTATTGTATAGAAGTTTGTAGACTGGCAGTTTAATTTCTGTTTGGGATAAAGCTACACGTTCTTCAGAAGCAGGCAGAAGGTCAGATACCACTTCTGGTGGGGCCAGGTCACATGGATTTGGCCTGATGTTAAGTTCAGCTAAGGCTAGTTGAAATGTTGAATGAATAGTTAATGAATCGTCTGATGATACCTCATGTCTAACAAATGATAAAGCTTTGAAGGACTCTGGTCTTGCTTCAAAGCTTCCTGGGTCAGGATCCAGTGGGATTTGTACAGTGTCTGAAGGCACCAATTGAAGAGATGATGACCCACATGCGTTGATAGACATTAAATAATTAAACTGTGTTTGTCCAAACTCTGGTGTGAAGGAATCAGGTGGGAGTGCTATCAATTCACTAAGTGCTGCTGTTGCCTCCAGCGAAGATGTCCTCTTTCCAGATGGCATTGCTGGAGTCTCAATATGGTCATCTTCTTGGTCTACACATGCAGGTGAATTTCCAGCTCTTGGTGATGATTGGTAGTCTTTCACCAATGCATTGAAGTCTGATTGCCCATATCGATCAGTCGGTGAATCTGGTGACAGTGGCCTATGTTCATTTGCTGAGGAAACAGACTCAGGACTGGGCCATCTCATGTGTGCCAATAGCTGAACTGGGCAAGGTAAAAGTGGACTCAATTCTGGTCGGTATTCGGGTAAAAAGGCGCAAGCTTCTGATTTTTGGCCTAATGAGGCCCCTTTATCTTGGATTGCTCTGGATTGTGCAACAGCATCATCTGGAAAAGTTGAGGCACATTTAAATATAGCTATCTTATTCCATGTATCTCCTACATACTGGGGATCATGGACTTGAGAAATCAACCTCCATAACTCTGTATCATACAAGAGGTCATACCTAGACCATTCTACTTCTGTTTTTGCTTGATGTGCTGTGGACATGGAAGATTTTACCTGAACTTCTGGGAATTTGGCACCAGGTGATAATAGCTGGATTTCAGAATTGTCTGGGCAGGAGCTGGAACTCATTTTATCCTTTTCAGTCCGAGACACATCCAAATATTGATTATGATGAGGCTCAGTTTCTTCTGTAGGTGTTGTATTGGGTTCAACTAGGAAAGATATCTCAGTGGACTGGTCCACAAAAGAAGATCTCAGAATTCCAGCCAGAGCAGATTGTGTGCCTGAGGTAACCCATTTAGATGAGGGCGATTGGGGGGCTCTCCATGCATTTAACGATGTCTCTGTTTCTAACTGAAGCACAGAGGAATGTGGTGACGTACTAACATCACCTGTTGGACATAAAGGCCTTATGTGTTCTGTTGGGGATGTGGTCAGCTCCAGTTGGTCATTTTGTAGCACATGGAGTGGGGGGTCTGAAAGTTGAGAACAGCACAATGCTGCTTCTGAAGGCAACAGTTTCACTTCTCTTGCCACTGAAACGGACATAGAGCCAAACGTTGGACAGAGAGGAGGTTGCCCTGCTTCACACACTGATAACCAAACCCAGTTGTCATCAACTAATAGTTGCTTTATTTTGGATAGTGGTTTGTTCTCTCCAACAGTAAGCAATTCAGATGATCCAGGTCCATACTTTTTTGATGTGGACTCAAGCATCTCATTGTCTAAAGGTACATCTTCACAGGACAGAGGATTGTGTTCATTTAGGGACGATGGCCTGACATCAGAAAGGATTGATGGACATTCAGTCTCCATGTCAAAAGACGATGACTCGGACGATGTTCTAGATCCAAACACAGCAGTGGACAACTCGAGGAGTCCAAACTGTTGTGGGGGTGGGTCTGGTGAAAGCTGTGAGTGGGCAGTTAGAGAGGCTAAAGACTCAAAGGAAGAGGATCTGCAATCTAATCCAACCTCAGAGGACCGGGGCATAGACAAGGTTTCTGAGACGAAAGAGTCAGGGGATGAAGCTCTGTCCTCAATGTCAAAAGAAAGTGTCTGTGGTGAGATGGAACCCCCACCACTCATCTCACTTCTTGGTGATACAGGTCTTCCAAACGGCATCCGGTTGGAGACCATTGGGGTCAAAGGCCTTTCTCCTGTTTCTGCTGCTTGCAGCCCAGATGCCTGTGTGCTACTTTTAAAGGATGGCCCTATGGGAACGGTCCACACATCTCTCCCATCCCACTGATCCACCGGGGGTGGGAGGGGGGAGAGTGGTCTAAACCGTGTAAGGGGGGAATCTGGTGCAAGAAGTTTAATCTCATGATTTAATGACCATGAGTCAGGTGATGAGGACCTGCTTTCTGATCGGGTTATTGTTGTACACAGAGAACATGGAAGGTCCATATGTGAAGGCGAGTCACTTGAGACAATCCAACTTCTTTCAGATGGCTCAACAAACTCCAGAGTAGAGGACGGGTTTCCAGTTAATTCTGGAGATAGGGATTTACATTCAAATCCTTTAGATTCCGGCGTCGGTGCCCTACAGGCTGCATCCCTGTGTGGCAGCACTGCATCCTCATCTAGCCTGGGTGCTAATGTAATATCAATTGTGTAGTCATGACCTGAAGTCTGGTCATGGGGATACAACTTTTCTTTCAAGGCATCAACATTTGAGTCATGTGATATCAAAGCAAAAGTACTGGAAGTCCCATCTGTAACAAGTTCTGTATCATTTGTTTCCAAACTATCTATCACAACTTGATTGGCAGAATCAGGACGTGATGTAATGCTGGCATGACTGGGGGCGGGTGTGACTGAATTTAAATTCTGTTCATCACCTTTATTTTGAAAGGATATGGAAGTACCCTGTGCACACAAAGCAGTTTGAATTGTCTCATTGTGGATTTCCTCAGGCTTGGCAGGCTTCAAATGATCATGATATCCATAAATGACTTTATAAAGTCTCTGGGATCCTTCATCTATATGCTGTTCAGAACAGACCTCTCTGGTGGTCATCTGATGATCCAGACATTCTACCACTACAGGAAGACAAGGAAGGGGTTCAGGTTCAGGACTGGATTCTCCTTCTAAGGATCTTGCTGGAAGTAAAAGGCTTACAGAAACTGAAGGTGCATCTTCTGAGCAATCTTCCCTTGATTCCCTGAGCTCCATTGCCAGTTCACCAAAGTCTGGTTCTGCTTGCTCAGACTCAGTCAAGCTCTCTCCAAAATCAGTCATGGAAAGTGGTCGACTCTCACAAACGCCCGTACAAGAACTTGTGTCCAACTGTTGGCAAGTGACCGGTGACAACCGACGTGGGGATGTTCTAAGACACTCCAAGCTCCACTTCTCTCCCTCAGCTGCTTCAGTCATGTCTTTGCATAAAGGGCTTATCGCATGAGACTGGAGTTGGTAGGGGGCAGTTTGGTTCAATGTGAACAGAGGACTTACTTGTTTGAAAGTGCACAAGTGTACTGTGCCTGCTCCCTCCTCATATCCTCTTTGTAAAGAGCTGTGGAAAAATGACAGAGCATGCAATTATTGGATGGAACAACTCCTGACAGAATTGCATTGTGCAAAGTAAAATATATTTGAAGTCGTGAATGCAGTTGTCTAAGGATGATATGCATAGCTTTAATTTAATTCATAACGGTGCTAATTATATTTACTGTGTTTTTTGTGTCTCATTCTGTAGTGTTGTTGTCGACGTATCCGTCTCCAAGCGACCAGTACGATCACCAAGCGAGGACGAGCTGGAAGACAGCTCCTCTGCGGACACCACAGGCACCGGCCGTCCAGCCACACGGGGGGCGGGCTCTCTACGCCTGCATGCCCTGGGACTATCCATGTCCTCGTGAAGAGCAGAGAACCCTGGGACAACAAGAGCAGCAGAGCTTCATGAAGAATCCCACTGGCAACACCACCTATGGAAACACCTCCCTATGGAAACACCACCTATGGAAACACCTCCCTATGGAAACACCACCTATGGAAACACCTCCCTATGGAGACACCTCCCTATGGAAACACCTCCCACTGGAAACACCACCTATGGAAACACCTCCCACTGGAAACACCACCTATGGAAACACCACCTATGGAAACACCTCCCTATGGAAACACCTCCCTATGGAAACACCTCCCTATGGAAACACCACCTATGGAAACACCACCTATGGAAACACCTCCCTATGGAAATACCTCCCACTGTAAACACCACCTATGGAAACACCTCCCTATGGAAATACCTCCCACTGTAAACACCACCTATGGAAACACCACCTATGGAAACACCTCCCTATGGAGACACCTCCCTATGGAAACACCACCTATGGAAACACCTCCCTATGGAGACACCTCCCTATGAAAACATCACCTATGGAAACACCTCCCACTGGAAACACCTCCCTATGGAAACACCACCTATGGAAACACCACCTATGGATCACCTCCCTATGGAAACATGGAGTCATCCCAGGGAAGCACCTTCACTGCGGTCCTCTATCGTTTGCTCGATCTCTGCATAGGTGTGTGACATTGTGTCCTCCTGGTTGGACTTGTTGATCTTGGTCTCTATGATGTGCACTATGTCCATTCGGTTGATCTTGGTCAGTCTTCTCAGCAGCGCAGTATCTGTGAAGACACTAAAGTTAGCAGCTTTTGGATGGTTTATTTAGTAGCTAGTTTGACCGACAGGTTGCCATGAGAACCTGTGGCGTGTGTTCCCTCCCTCTTCGTCCAGAGGTTGAGCAAGGCATGGCTCTGGTCCTGCAGAGAGTTGGGGTTCCCAACCCTTATCTGGTTGATTCGTTCCTCACTGAAGTCCAGTTCTCGGGCCAGCTCTATGTCAAAACAAGTTTCATATGATTTCTGATACAATTGAGAACATCCCATACTATATTTTAAACACTTTGTTTCTCTGTGGGCTGATCTGTTCCTTACAAATATTTCTAATATACCAAAATGGAAATTAGAAAAATCGAATCACTATCACGCTTTTTAATTTAACCATTGACTTAAGAGATGTAATCAATGAATTACTTAAACCTTGAATATTTAAGTTTTCCATTAGAAACCACTCCTGACTTGCTACAGATATAGCTTTATTATTTTCATCATTTGTAGTGAAAGATTTCCTGGATGGATTGACTAGCGGATGGGCGTGTATTATTCTCTTTTATGATTCATATTTATTCAGATGCTTTTTATTCTTGAGAAACTTTTTTTTTTTTGTGATTTTTTGTGTAAATGGCACTGCTGTAGAAAAGATTAATTGCAGGTTTGAAACTAGTCAAAGCCTACAATAACCATTTTAAATATTATAATATTAATATTAAATTATTAGGAAAAAGCTACTTACTTTGATGCATTACTTAATCGCTGGGCTTGTTGTTCACACACTGTTTTGTTTGGAACTAAATTTGGGAGATTTTAGGGTTCCCAGAACTAGATTATGGTCATTGATCTGAGTGGCGACGCTCACCTGTCCAGCTGAAGCCAAGGTGGTCGGCTATGATTGCCAACCTCTGCTCCCTCCTCTCGGCTTCATCCTGTGGATGTACTGCAAATACCACCAGATGAGCAAAATGACATCATCTAGCGTTACACTTAGTACACTAACTACACATCAGAAAAAATCTCTGGCCTTCTTATCCGTGTGGGATGTCAAACCTGCGCTTTTGTATTTTTAAGGGACCTTCCTTCTATTTTCAGGAGGAAATTTAGTCAAATTGAACTAAACTTAATAGATAAATATTCCCTTTTTTAATTTAGTCAGTTGTAGTTAGTATTACTAATATAGTAGTACTAATATAGTACTAAAATAGTTAGTATTTAGCTAATCTTGAGATTTTCAGAACAAAGAGACAGAGCAACAGAACAAACACAAACACATCTTAAGCTACACAACCACACTTTAAGAGACTGCGTCGTGGCTGTACTAGGTCTCTTGTTCATAAGCTAGGGGGCCACAAGGCTACAGTAGCCTGTACGGTTGCTATGGTACCTTGACGGGGGATGGTATGTTCTGGGGTGCACTGCGTCTCAGTGGGCTGGTCCCATAGCGGCCGGATGGGGAACGCACCCCCAGAAGGAGGAAACTGCACCTCAGGGAACGTTTCCTTTTCAACAACAGCAGGGTCCACAAGACTGCTCTCCTCATCTGAGTTATTATCAGTAGCTTCTCGCTGCTTGTCTTTCTCTGCCTGAACCAGTTTCTCCACAAGCTTTGCAGCTTCGTCACCTATCTCGGGCAAGAACTCAAGGGATGTTTTTTGAGGCTGTTGCTTGACTTTGGTTGGCGTTGCAGTAGGAGTGACCTGACCGGCCTTCCCTCTGACCGGCAGCCTTGAATGGAAGCCTTTGGACTTGGCCGACTCCACACTCAAAGGACGGCCCTGGTCCTTTTTGGGTTTGGGCCTGGTTGATTCCCCCTCACAAAAGCTCTTGGCTTTGAAAGACGTCTTGGCTTTGGTATCCATGGAGGGACCAGCATCTGTCTCAGATTTTCTCCTAGAGTCCTTTTTAACAGGGATTTTAAGCCTTTTCTCCTTGGTAGAGTCTGTGTATTTGACTGTTGAATCAGACTTGGTAGGGGACGCTTTGATGGGAATTCTAGATTTGGACTCGGATGTAAATGAGGGCTCTTTTTTTAAAGTCCTCGAGGAGGAAGTGGTGTAAGACTGAGTTGGGGTTGTTGGTTTCCCACGACCTTGAGAGACATTCTTGGCTTGGGGTTTGACCTGGATCTTTTTGACATTGGCAGATATCGCTTGTTTGGCCTTAACGTCTGCTTTGGGTAATTCTACTACTGACTGGGGTTCTTCTGGGGAGGAATCAGATGACTCCTGGCTTTGCTCAGAGTACACAGACCTGGTCACTGTACTTTCTGCTGTATGTACGTCTGTTATCATTGGATCAGAGGAGCTTGCATCTACAGTCCCCTCGCCTGGTGGTTTATCGGCCTTAGCTTCTCCTGCTTCGAGAAGGATAGGGTCTTTCTTTGTGGATTTGGATGAGGCTGAGACTCCCATTTTAGGGATTTTAGATTTTGAGCCATCATCACCTGAGATAACCTGTGTGACCTCAGCAGCGCACAGAAGCTGTCTATCTGGAGCCTCTTTCATTTCATCCTCTTTCTGAGTTCTAACCTCGATGGTAAGATTGAGGCCAACCTCCGGTTCAGCTGGTCGACTAGCACCCGCCCCGCCCCCCTCAGCAGGAGCCTCCTCTAGAGGCTGCTCCCTAATCTGGAAGAAGGCAAAGCCAGGGCCTTCCTCCTCATAGCTCCTCTTAGTCATGTCAATAGCCCCGCTGCGAGTCATCTCAAAGAGCTTCCCCTCCTGGAACAGGAATGGGTTGGGCTCGCTGGCGGGAGAGCCCTCCTCTGTGGGGGTTCTCCCAGGGGTGGTGTCCGGGGTGGCCTGTTGCGACGGACGCTCCACCATCAGGTTGAGGATCTTCTGCTCCTCTTCTTTAACGCGTGCTGCAAAGGCGGCATCGTCTTCCCGCATCGCATTCCAGGGGTCCCCTTCGGCCTTTGCAGTGACACCCTTCGACTCGGTCTTGGGGGGTCCCTGGTCTTCCTCGCTAGCATCAGGGGCACAAGGACCAGGACTCAACTTCTCCTTCTCTACTCCAAGCCCCACAGAGTCACCGGTTACAGACCCTGGTGTCACTTTTTGTGGCGTTTGATCTGTATGTGTTATGTTGCTAGCTGTTTTTATGGGAGCAGATTGGTGCTCCCCTAACTCCACATGACCTTCTAATTCCACATCTTTTTTGTTTTCAATTAATTTCCTCAAGCTTTCTTGCCTCTCCTCGGCCGTTAAATTGGCAACGATAACTTCCGTACCAATATGGTCATCGATCGTTACAGATGGAATTTCTTTCTCTGGCAGTGCCAGAGAAAAGTTCAGTTTGTCTTTTGCGTAATTTGTATCTGAGACAGAATGAGGTCCCTCAGATGTGTCAACGGTGGTTGTAGTTGAGGTCTTGTTGATTTCTTCATGCCCACCTGCTGGAAAAGGGGAGGGAGGTTGTATTTTAATATGGGAATCAATACAAACAGCTAACCCTGAATCCTCTATGGAAATAGCAAGACCACTTTCACTGAGCAAAGGGTTGTAACTTGTGGAGTCCACTGTCATGTAGCTGTCATCCCCAATTTCAAGATCTGCTGATGTATGTTTTCTAGAGTTCTGTTTGCTTCTTGCGTCCTGGTCCATCTCATCAAATGTTTTTATTTTTGCTGCCATTTTAAACATCTCCTCCTCTGGGGTTATCTTTCTCTGTGCCTCACAGCTGTCTGACACATCTTCCTCTGGGTCTTCGGGGATGACAGTTGGTATGGATTGGATAGGGAGGAACATAGGGTCAGGGGATTTAGGGTTCACCTCATAACTTACCTCTTCAGAACTGGGGGTGTCAGGTGAAAGGGGACTCTTACCAGAACTTGTCATCTGAGATGTCTGCTCACAACTGTCGTCCTCCGCACTAGCCTCACAGTCTCGGAGCCTAGAGCGCAGAGCATCGGGTGGGAACTCGGGGGCTCTGCAGGACTGGCTAGAGGACACTGCAGTGGGGTCTATGTGTGGAGGGAAGGGTAAGCGGCTGGTCTGCTCTGTAGGGCTGTTCTCCAATGAGTCCCGGCAGGGGGACTCCCTGGTCGGGCTAGGTTCGATGGAGTCTGGAGACTTCTGGGAGGAATTCTCTTCCATGACAGGACTACCCTCCAAAGAGTCTCTGTGGCTAATGGTCAGAGAGTCGTCGCCTAAGGGGCTGAGGGCATCTGAGTCTTGACGTCTTAAAGGCAAGTCTAAGCTCCCCTGATTCAGCGAGAAGGACCTAGAGGCTGGGGAACCGCCCGACGGCAAGGCTAGCTGACTGTCCGGGCCTTCCTCGTCGCTAAGAAACCTCTCTAGTGTCTCTGAGATCCTCTTTGTTAGCTGTCGAGCTTTAGTTGGCTTAGATTCGGTCCCAAAGTCTGTGGACTCACTTGTGCTAAGCTCATCAGCAGCCTCTTTGGTGGGGACAGGGACCAATACAGTAGAATTCTGCTCATCAATTGTCCAAATGCCAGATTCTGTGGATGTTTTGTTGTCTTGTCTTTGTCCTTTGACTGTGACGGAGTCAGGTTCAGATGTTTTGGTCAAGCGGTCTCCATTCTTAGGAGAGAGAGACAGACTTTCAGGACTTGAGCTGGGGGTTGCCAGGCCCTCGTGCTTATAGCTGTCTTCAGAGCTCAAGCGAGGGCTCCCATCTCCGGGACTGGCGCTCGGTGAGTCTGCCACACCCTCGTGTTTCAAGCTATCGGGGCTGTCATCAAGGCCACCGTGTCCATAGTCTGCAGTATCAGTCAGTCCCGAATCGGGGAGAGTGATGGCTGCCGCTTTGCTCGGCTTGGAGTCCAGGGACAGTTCTCTCTCTAGAGAGACGTGGGTGGTTATTACTTTTGTCGTACATTTTGTATCTATGGTTTGCTGTTTTGTGGGGTTCTCGGAAGGTGCTTTGCAGGGTGTCTTGACTTCTAAAAGCCCAGCCGTCCTCTTCGAGGGCTCCTGCCCTGTTTGGAATGCCTGCATCAGCGCTTTGACTGACATGGTCTCCTCAGGTTTCAGCTGTTCAGCTTTGGGAGACTTAGGGAGCCCCTGTTTGGATTTAGGGCTTTCTTTGGTCTTTGGCGAGGTTTTACCGAAAGGCAACTGTGAGGGCTTGCTTCCAGTGACCTTCTTGGTCTTCTGTTCTGCCTCCACTTTTTGCTGTAGAGCCTTAACTTTATCTCTTATTGATCCAATGGGCGTTTCTTCAATCACAGGAGATACTGGTGACCTTGGGCCTATGGTGGCAGGAACACCTAGATGTCCGGCAATCTCCGCAGGATCTGAGAGCTCCGGGTCTTTACCCTTCCTCCTCACCGGCTTTCTAACATCTGAAATAGAGGATACATCCTGGGACTTCTTTGGTAGGGTGGGTTTTGCACTTTTACGTAGAACAACGTCTGTGAAATTTTCGTGGACCTCAGTCCGAGCTTTTGTTTTGGAGGCGGCTGGGAGGTACTCCTTCAGGTCCCCGCTGTCCTTGATGGCTTTAGGCCTGGGAACCCCTTTATTGGCCCGGGTTTCGCGCAGGACAGGCTCTTTGAGAGTCAAGGCGGCCATCTTTCTGGCTTCCTCTACCTCACCATCAGAGAGGAGGATCCAGTCCTCGGCCAGACCTCCCTCATAGCCCCCGCCCCTCAGGATCTCGCTGACCTTCTCCAGGTCCTCTTTGACCTTCTCTAAGTCCTTCTCCATTATTTCTAACGGCCCTCCAGACACCTCCTCAGCCCCCTTCTCTGAAATGCTCCCTACTAAGGACTGGGATTTCTCAGTGGGATCTGCAATCAAGATGGCAGTCATTTTGATCAGGTCTTGTTTCATCTCGGACACGTCAGACAGAAGGTCAGGGTCACGGATCAACTCTGACTTCAGAACGGACGTCTCTCTCTCTTCGTCTTCCGTGTGGAAGAAAGACAAGTAAGGAGCAAAGAAACCAAAATCGAAATGAAAGGGGAGAGACATGGGAGAAGAGGTCAGGATAAGGCGAGGACCGGGAACACTGGAAACGACATCCAAAACCCTCTGAGGACAACACTAGGGTCAAACAACGCTACAACGTCAACCAATGGGAATGGATGTGAGCAGGAAATAACTTGCTTGTACACAGACGCAGCACTTTCACACACACAGGACAAAAAGCAAACAAGCTCATCTAGATTAGATGAAAGAAAAAATAACTTCAAAATGACACCAACGATGGACAAACAAGAAAAGAATGAGAAAGAAACAAAAGAAAATGTCAAAATATCTCAAGATTACTTAGATACTGACTCACTGGTAAACCTAAAAAGTTGAACCATTTAAAGCAGGAACGTTGCCTCTGTCTAAGAAAGCCAGTGCTTTTTTCCGTTTTTTTTCTAATTATCCTGGATTTGGTTTAAATTAAGTTTATTTAAAGGCAACAGTGAAATATGAGAACTATTTGATAGAGACAATGCGGACACACCACTGCTCTGTAATCTATGGGATTAGGGTTAGGGTGAGGGTTAGGGCTAACCTAACCCTCACCCTAACCTTAACTATTTGACAGAGACAATGCAAACACACCACTGGTCTATAATCTAGGTTAGGGTTAGGGTCAGGTTAGGGCTAACCTAACCCTAACCCTCTGTAATCTATGGGTGGACTGTTGCTTAATGTTATCTGCCGGTTCTAATATGATTTTTTATTTTGGTCGTGGTTCATGGGGAATGGGTTAACCTAGCAATTGTTAGTGCTTTGCAATTAGCTTTATGAACATCCTTACTGTAACAACAGCGATATATTGTTTCACCTGCTTCTGACAAATGTACTTATTGTAAGTCGCTTTGAAAAAAAGTGTCTGCCAAATGCCCTAAATGTAAATGTAAGATTAGTTGTTATAGTAGGATGAGTTGTTATAATAGGGTTAGTTGTTATAGTAGGATTAGTTGTTCTAGGAGGATTAGTTGTTATAGTAAGGTTAGTTCTTTAGTAGGATTAGTTCTTCTAGTAGGATAAGTTGTTATAGTAGGGTTAGTTGTTATAGTAGGATTAGTTGTTATAGTAGGATTAGTTGTTATAGTAGGGTTAGTTCTTCTAGTAGGGTTAGTTTTTATAGTAGGGTTAGTTGTTATAGTACGATTAGTTCTTCTAGTAGGGTTAGTTGTTATAGTAGGATTAGTTCTTCTAGTAGGGTTAGTTGTTACAGTAGGATCAGTTCTTCTAGTAGGATTAGTTGTTATAGTAGGATTAGTTGTTATAGTAGGATTAGTTCTTCTAGTAGGATTAGTTGTTATAGTAGGATTAGTTGTTATAGTAGGGTTAGTTCTTCTAGTAGGGTTAGTTGTTATAGTAGGATTAGTTGTTATAGTAGGATTAGTTCTTATAGTAGGGTTAGTTCTTCTAGTAGGATTAGTTGTTATAGTAGGGTTAGTTGTTCTAGTAGGGTTAGTTGTTATAGTAGGGTTAGTTGTTCTAGTAGGATTAGTTGTTATA
>OOFH01092485.1:0-11563 GCA_900323355.1 Merlangius merlangus
TGTCCCCCCTCCCACACACACACTCACTCACAGACAAATGTAGTATGAACCCCAGCACACAATTGAAAAGTAGAATATGCATCAGAATTGCCCGTATATTGCGGTCCATGTTTTCATTTAATTGGCCCCCTGTTGAACCCCTCAAAGCCAACGAACCTTCATCGTGTATCAGTGTCAACGGGTGAACCCTCCACCCGTTGGCCCAGCTGCACAACCTGGAGCTAAATAATAACTGGTAACCATAGCAATGCCCATGATCAGCGACATGTAAGGGTTGTATCCAAGGACGCCATTGACAGGCTAGGCCCTGTTGAGCCAGCTGCTGCCAACATTTCTCCTAACAATTTCATTATTTATCAGACGATTATATCCAAAGTGACTTACATTGCCATTCAGATACATTAAGGAGCAGATAGTGGATAGGACAGACAGGTAGACATAGAAGATGGAACTCAGTACCTTTTGGCTTGGAGTCAAATAACTTCACCTCTACACCATCCTGCCCTGACACCGTTATTGTTGTTCAACCGCAGAGCGCGGGACATGACCACAGTCTAGATAGGATAGATATTGCTGTTGGGCCTAGTGGGCACCAGGTCGGCAATTTATTATCCTCCTAATAAAACGCCATGCTGACTCCACTGTAAAGCCGTTTACGAGCTGTCCCGGCCATGCCACCTGCTAATTTCACTGAGTGCATTTTGTTTTATTAGGCCTACAATAGCCTACCAATATCCTATCTGACCTCATCTAATATCGCTCATTATTCCATAAAGACAATTAGGCGTGTTTAAACCACGCGGCCAGGCCCTGGTAGAAGGGATTAACGACGAGTGCGCCACTCGCCAATTAGAAATCTGCACATGAGAGTAAAAGCAGCCATTAAGGCTCCGTGCTGGCTCTCGCTGTATGGGTCTCCCGGGGCAGATAACACAAGACACGGGCGCGTCCCGTGTGCCTCTTCTTTACCGGCATGTCTCGTGAGGAGCGGGAAGAAGCTCTGTTCATGTGCGAAGGACAAAGCTGAGTGCAAATGGTTTCCGTCTGCATTTGTTTGTACGGACATGGCTCTGTGATCTGAATCCGTGTGGATGGAAGTTCAAGCTATGTTTTGTAGCTTAGCCTTTCTAGCATCTTTCAAAAGGGACATATTGTTTTGCTATGGAGTTTTTTGATGCATGTTTTCATTTCAGTTTCATTTCATCAACAGTTTCGATTAAATAGTTATATAGTAGATTATATCGTTTGAGTTATCTGTCAAACAAATCTTCTGATAAAATGCATATGTAGGCCTATAGGCTGCAGAGATTTCTTTTAAACGACACTGAACCAATGTTAGGTACACTCTTAAATCATAACACTTTAATCATACGGGCTCAGTCAATGACATTCAGTTGGGTAGAAATAGGCCAGCAAAGCTGTGGTAGGCTGCAAATGGATGCGGAAATAATCCATGAAATGGATAAATAAAGTGTACTCAAAGTGACTTTCGTAAAGCCTATTTCAAGGGTAGGAGAAGCCTGTAGCCTAATAGGCCTACTACTTCAATGAACGTTCAAATAAATACATAAAAACACAGTTGAATCACAGGAAATCACAAATGTTCTACTCCTTGAACGATATAGGGTCAATAGATTTGGTTAAATCCCATTTTATGCAGTCTTACCCCAAACAGTGTGTGACCGTGAACGGAACACACATATCAGAGTTACACTACCACCTAGAGGCAGTTCACAAGCAAAAATACAGCAAATTATTATGTCACCCTGGCCCTTATTTAGAGTTGCCTTGCGCTTTACACATAATGCCAAGCATTGAATTAACTTTGCCGTTCTATTTTTATGTTTCCAGGTTTAACGGGATTATACAGAAATCTTTCCTTTTCCATCTGTTTGTATTTGTTAACAGATGGTAATCCTAACCTGGTGTCAACGTTAGCAGATACGTCAAGAGAGAAAATAATCTCTACAGCAGGAAATGTTCATAAATCCAATGCTATCAGTGCCACTGTTGAGAAGGAGACTGACATTTAGCCTACCTTATATGTATATGCATTTTATGATCAATGTGAGGTTGTACATGCTATAAATTACAAATGCATGATATATAAGAAGTAATATAGCAATATGCTAAGTATACACAAAACATTCACACAAAATTTAAATGTGTGTCTCTCTCTCCCTCTCTTCCCCTCTCTCTCTTCCCCTCTCTCTCTCCCTCTCTCTCTCTCTCTCCCCCTCTCTCTCTCTCTCTCTCTCTCTCTCTCTCTCTCTCTCTCTCTCTCACCTGTAGATCATGGCCGTGCGCTCCGCCTCGCAGTCGGCCAGGGATAGGCAGCACTCCCTCAGGTACAGCTCCAGCCGGCGCCGCTCCAGCAGCTTGTGCGCGGCCTCTAGGATCTGCGAGGCCAGGGTCTCCGACTCGGTCCGCGGCCCCTGGCTCCGGACCTGGCTCCGGGCCACCGCCTTGGCCACCACGGGCCCCGAGGAGGAGGACGACGCCGCCTTGGGCTTCTTGCCCATGCCGTAGAAGTCCTCCACCGAGAACTTCCCTCCCTTGCCTCCGCCTCGACCTCCGAACATGGCGCCGGTCTTGGAGGGCTCAGTTTCAACAGATAAACCCGATGGGGTCCTCTGACCGCCTCCCACCGGCGGACGGTGGTCCCGATCTGTGCACCAGAGTCCTGCTGACACACTACATGCTCAGGTGAAGGCTGTTGTTGTTGTTGTTGGTTTCATCCATAGATCCCTTGGCAAGAGGGCAAGATAGATAGTGCTCACAGTCCCCCCATAGAGAGAGGGGAGGGAAATAGATGTCCTTCAGCCAAAGTAAAGGCGGACCCCCCCTCAGATGTCTATCCACAGTGACGGAACACCGTGGCGACCCACCCATGTGATAGATGACTATCCTGCAGCCTCCTCTCTTTATCTGGGAGAGAAATTACAGGGAGGGATTTGCCTGGCGTTCCCTCCCAGATTAAATTCCCCCAGATTAAGCTAGGGCTGGGATGAGGCTGGTGGGGAAGTGACCTATAACCGCGCGTTGAGGCCTAAAAAACGGCTTATCCCTCCCATTTTTTATCTCACATATACACACTCACACACTCGCAGAAATAGATCTGTATCGATATTCAGGTACAGAGTATTCTCCTCGAACGTATTGTGGTGACTCCTACGGGGTTGCGCAGCGGATTCTGGATACTTGTTGCCTGGATACCCAGAAAAAAAAGGAGCTTTGTCATCCTTTTAGTAGTTGTTTGGATAAGTGGGGTTAATGGGTTTAGGGTCTTTATAGGTTGTGTGTTAATTGTATGTAGTTCCATTGTTGTGTGATGTGTAGTGGGATCGCGACCATTAGTGAGAGTGTTGTGTGTGTTGGTCAGGTGTGCCGTGTTTCTGTTATGTTCGGTGTGCGTTCAATAAAGGCAACTCTCTGAGTCGTGCGGTGTAAGGTGCGCGAGAGCTGCATAACCGTTTAACCTGGGCTCCCGTCTCGTCCTTCCCGTGCTGCTCGCCACATTGGTGTAAGAAGTGGGATTGGCCTGCGCACGCGGTGAGGGACTTGAGAACGACGGTCGAGCCCATGGAGAACGACGCATCCTGCGTTATGGGAGCGCAGCGCCCCTCTGTGGCCACGACTCTGAATCAAAATAGCAATGGGTACAGGCAACCACCACCCTAGGGTGCTGTAGCCGTGGCCCGGGATCATTCCCACCCTCCCTGAGGATGAAGAAGGTGCCCCAGCGTTGGGACACCTCCTGCAGTGCTCTTAATGACGACAGGCCGGTGGCTCTGACCTCGCATGTCGTGAATACTTCTCCTAGGAGACTGGTTCTGGTTCTGTAGCTCCTTAGGCCCCTGGCTGAGCGACCCCCTGTACCCCCCGTGCTGTTGCGTACCAGGCCCAAATCCGCAAGAACCACGCCGTCCTCCACCTGCTGCACGGGGCCTTCTCACCCGTAGAGAGACCGTGGAGCCCGGGTGCTTCCCCGTCCGGCCCCTCCGGCCCTCCAGCTCTCAGCCGTGCAGGTAGAGCCAAACGAAATGGAGGCCTGGGTGACAGATCCCCACCAGCCGACCACAGGGTTGCAGGGGAGCCTGTCAGATGGGCTAATAGGAACCGACCGGCGTGCTCTGAGGAACCGTACCTTCCACATCTCCTCCGCTTCAGTTCACTGACGACCCCTCCATCAGGGACTGCATCAGTGAGGAGGAGGAAGAGGAGGAGGAGGAGGAGGAGGAGGAAGAGGAGGAGGAGGAGCTCAGAGGTGTGGTAATGAGCCTCAGACGACGGTCTGGGGAGAATCACCTCCAGCTTGGCATTGGCAAGACCAAGGAGCTGGTTGTGGCCTTCCTAAGACTCCTATCGCAGTCCAGAGGGAGGAAATGGACACGGTGGACCCGTGCAGGTTCCTGGAACTGCACTTCAACTACAAACTGTGTTTGGACAGCATTGAGGCCCTCCATCTCAAAGGACAGAGCAGACTGTTCCTTCTTTGGTCCTTCGACGTGTGCGACTGCAGATGTGCTGCCGGTCTGTGGTAGTCAGCAAACGATGAATTTGTTGTTGGGCAATGGGTTTAGTGTTTATTATTACATTATGTGTTTATTATTTGTTTCCTTTTAGTATCTTACTCAATTGTATATAATGTTTTAACTATACTCAGCATCTCTCTTACCTGCCCTTCTGCTGCTGTTTCCCACCAGGGGAAGTGCTATCTTATCTGATCTTATCTTATCTTATCCGTGCTCTTCTAGCCTTTAAAAGTTCACGTGTCAGAATAATCTCATGTGGTGCACTGAGCAGTGTCCTCCCTTCACCAATCATAACGGGTCACTGCTCAGACATACGCTGTGAACTACATCTACAGGCCACGCCTCCAGGTACTGCTGGGAGCGTGGCTTAAGCCTAAAGGATGAGTTATACTGCATGGTTCACCCGCCGGAGGTATGAGACGGTAGCCGCGCGAGACCGTCCACATCTCATATGTGAAATAGATTGAATAATGATGCTAAAGATGAAAACAGCCAACCTGAGTACCCAAGAGCGCAGAGAGCCACAGCATCAGTGCTGGTTTTGAAACGTTAGCATACGGCCGTATGTAGAAATATATTTCTGCCCTGCCAAGGCCAGACTGATATTCATTGAGAAACGCAAACATGAATAATTGGATGGGCTCACAAGGCTATGCTGGGGGTCTTGACATCAGGGTAGAGACCCACAAAATGTAACTACACATCGAGGTGATGTTACAAGGACAGCTGCCTCTGCCGAGCATCGAAGAGAGACAACGTTGTGTGCATTTGTACGATGCATCAATGTCAATCTTAAGGTCACTGTATAAATGGGAAGAAATCCCATTGTGCCAGCATAGACACCCACAGGTGGCTTTTGCAAAAAAAGGTTTTATTTGCCACATGTTTCATTCGATTTTCCATTATTGTTATTAACAAACCTCCATCCCTGTCTTCACAGGAACCTCGGGAAGTCAGGACTACGAGTTTCCTGCCTGGGTTTAGGTAAGACAAACCATTTACACATTTATTTATATTCCACACATGCTGTTGTCCAGAGCATGTTGTCCAGAGCAACCTCCAACAAGTGAGGCTGAGAGCCAAATCAAAGATAATCCATATTGGTGCAACTACACGTTAAAGTTCAGCAGGATCATGCTTCTGTTTTCCTACCCGATACGAGAGCAGCGCTGTGTTCTTACACTTAGGGGTGGGACAAACCATCGCTATAATATCGTTGCACGTCTTCGTGTGACGAGAGAATCGATTCTCTTCCGCCAAATATCGATATTTTAATGGATAAAGTAAGACTCCCTCAACAGATCTCCCTTCTCCCACCGTCGCTACTTCATTGCTCCTCAAGGTGGCGCTCAACACATGAATGAGAGGAACTTAAATGGAAGTTAACAAACCAAAGCAGAGTAACTGAAAAACTGAAGTTTGGACCATGAATAAAGATGGATATCCAGCATTTAACCTTTTCACGGTTATGTTGTATTCATCGATTGGATTTATTGGATTGTCTCACAATATATTGATTATCGCAGAATCGCTGTATCTCAATATTATCGGTATTGTGGGCCATGTATCGCGTATCGTATCATGAGGTACCCTGTGATTCCCACCCCTATTCATAACTAGAGAAGCTTATAAAATAGTTGAAACAAGTAGATTTAACGTTACCGTTCATGTAGACCCGTCTGTCTTCCTCTTGCTCAGGAACCTGGGTCACGTTCGGATCCCAGATCTCTGATGAGGTAAGAGCTATGGTGCCGTCCCGCCGAGCGGCCATTCTGTGTTCCTTTGCCCCCTCCCCTTGATGGTGTGTTATTATGGTGGATTGGTTGAAAGATTGAATGGCTTCTCCTTATGTCTGCGGCTGAGACGCTGTATCAGCCCCTTGAGGTTCAGTGTGGGTCTCAGTCTGCACCTGTCTGCCTGTACCTGCTGGTTAGAAACCTTGCAGTTATTTATATAGTGATCATAACAGACAACATGTCTGTGATAACTGCTAAATAAACAGACTCCAAAAAAAATATATTATTGAGGATGAAGTGGCTGTACGCTTGCTCTGGATTGGCTGGGATGGCGTGAACTTGCTCTGGATTGGCTGTTCCTCTCACCTGATTCCTCTAGACTGCTGAGAACTTGATGACCATAGCGTACGAGAATGGAGTGAACCTGTTTGACACGGCGGAGGTGTATGCCTCGGGCAGGTCCGTCTCTCTCTCTCGTTCGCTCACCCTCCCTCCCTCTCTCTATCTATCCCTCTCTGTCCCTCTCTATTTCTGTCGGTCTGTCTGTCTATCCGTCTCTATCGCTCCCTGTCTTCCTGTCCGTCTTGTCTGTCTGTCTGTCTGTCTGTCTGTCTGTCTGTCTGTCTGTCTGTCTGTCTGTCTGTCTGTCTGTCTGTCTGTCTGTCTGTCTGTCTGTCTGTCTGTCTCCCTTTGGCTCTCTCACTTGTTTGTTTCGTTTACCACATCAATGAGTCACTGTTCAAGAACCTGCTACATTTGTTATACATTTCTTCCTCTCTAATGAACATCTTTGCGTAGTAAAACATTAAGTGTGCAAAGCTTTTCAAAACACCTGCTAGCATAATTGTGGACTAATGGATGTTGTAGACATGCCAGCTTTTAGTAAATATGTCAAGCGCTCTGCCACTGGTAGTAACAGCTCTCTCTTCGTCCCAACCTAGGGCGGAAATCACCTTGGGCAATATCATCAAGAAGAAGGGATGGAGGTGTTACTCACCGTTCTCCACTGACTCACAGACACATGCTAACACGCCCAAAACACATGCAAACCCTTTCTGACACAAGCTAGCACAAACGGCAGCTATAAAACACTATGACATGCTAACAGCGAAACACAACCCAAGCAAACACACGTTGACGCTCGCTAATACATGCAGACACACACACAAGCTAACACTCAGACATGCCGACACACGATACTCACGTTAAAAGCCTGTTATAATAATTGGCCTTTTCCTTTTTGCAACCCAGTAGCCCTATGGTAGTTCCCTTTTACTGTACAATTTGGACGTTCATGGGTAAAAGCATGAACGGGTCTTCTTTGTGGCCATGTTAATAATAATCTTGAGAGTAATTAAAACAATATGTTCTTCATCCTTATTAAGACCCTCCTCTTCCGTCTCGTGTCTCTTTCCAGACGTTCCAGTTACGTTATCACTACTAAGATCTACTGGGGCGGCCAGTAAGTACACCGCCCAACGACAACCTTTCTGCTCTTCTGTGGGATGGATATGAAGGCAAATAAAAAACGGTCTGTTTCATCACTTTCACAGAGCTGAGACAGAGAGAGGACTCTCCAGAAAACACATTATCGAAGGTAGAGTCCAATGAATCCCCTGAATCAAGTGAATATACAGCTCTGGGAAATAAAAGACAGTAATAAAAGGGGGGCTGGCTGGGTGTTTCTAAAGCCTGTGTTGAATATTGTGCAGCAGTAACGCTGCTGTGGCTGATGCTGTAATGGCCGGCCCGTGGCAGGAAACTAGTCATAAAGGAGCTCTGGAAAGCCATCAATCCTCATTAATCAATACGGACCTGAAGCTAAATGGCAGGGCCTGAGTGCAGTGGTGTTTCCTGAAACAAGAGGCCCTCCCCCGTCCAAAAGGCCACTGTAGGAACAGCGTGGGGTTTATGCGATTCACTTTTACATTTTCCAACCCTAAATGCCATGAGTTGACGTTGGGTTCCACTCTTTCTGGACCCTTTTGGTTATAGAATTGGTCATATGCATTTCTGCTAAGCTTACTGCTGTTTGATTCGATAAGTTAAGTCGTTTTGTTCTTGCATATTGTTACGTTGGTAAAGTGAGGGTAGAAGAGTATTGACGAGTGACGATGATGTCATCCTACCAGGCCTGAGAGGGTCTCTGTCCAGACTACAGCTGGAGTACGTCGACATTGTCTTCGCCAACAGAAACGACGTCAACAGTCCAATGGAAGGTCAGTCGTGGTTCTCTCTCTCCTCTCATTGGTCTAACTTTCATCTCATGGTTCAAACTCTATTCCCATTGGTCTTTCTCTCCTCTCATTGGTCTACAGTAGCTTTCATCTCATGGTGTCGAGCTCTATTCTCATCGGTCTCTCTCTTCCCTCATTGGTCTAGCTTTCATCTCATGGTTCCAGCTCTATTCTCATTGGTTTCTCTCTCCAATCATTGGTCTCTCTCACTCTCTTTCATCATTGGTCTCTCACTGTCTATTTGACGTGGACTGCTGTGCGTGCTGTCACGATGTACGGGTTGTTTGACGTTGGGTGCTTGTTGCAGAGATTGTACGAGCCATGACGTTTGTGATCAACCAGGGGATGGCCATGTACTGGGGAACCTCTCGTTGGAGTGCCATGGAGATCATGGTGAGCGGGTTTGGTGACCTAAAAGTATTTTATCCAAAGCTACTTGAAGTACATTCATAAAAAAAAATATTTTAGCACAAGGATGCATTGCCCAAGGATGGCTACATTGGGGATTCGAACCCCAGTACCTTTCGGCTGGGAATCGCACACCTGAACCACGGCACTGTACTCAGTGCCTTGCCATACTCCAACTGTAAACAGGTGGTTTCACTGGTGGCTGTTGCCGTTATGAATTGGTTTGCTCCCAAAAAGTACCTAAACACATCCCTCCTCCATCTCCGACTCTTCTCTTAACCTAAGTCCGTGCTTGTCTTGCACACTGAGACTATCCAAAAAACTGAAATCAATAGGACACTGTTGTTTCCAGTGAAGAGGCTCGCACCAGTGACACTGTGTGGGGCCAGCCGACAAAGATGAGGTACCACAACCATGGAGTTGCTACATAACAACCCAAGAAATGTCTGCTCGCTTCACTTCAACAGTATGCAGCCCTAACCTTTTGGGCATTTGTTAGATGCTTTTATCCAAAGCGACTTACAATCACTACATTTTTCAGAGGAAAGAGAATCAACAGTATTTCGCTGTCGGTACACTAAGGCGGTTCAGAGAAACAAGTGCCAAGCACCAACAATCGCTAGGTTAACCCATTCCCCCGTACACAACAAAGATAGCCAGGATAAGATGCTGCACAGTGCTCAGTAGTATTTTTAGCCCTTCTCAGCCCGTAACAACCTAACAGATATGTGTGTGTTATCTCCCGTCGGTAACACCCTAACGTCCGTGTGGGTGTGTGATGTTCTGATAGGAGGCGTACTCAGTGGCGCGGCAGTTCAACCTCATCCCCCCGGTGTGCGAGCAGGCTGAGTACCACTACTTCCAGCGGGACAAGGTGGAGGTGCAGCTCCCAGAGCTCTACCACAAGATAGGTTCGCCACTCCTCCTCCACCCGTAGACATGACGGACAACTCCCTGTTCTACCAGCGCACCCTTCTGTCAATTCCTCCTTAAACAGCCTCACCGCACCGCAGAACTACTCTTCTATCCCATTATTATATTACAAGCACCCTGCCTGTAATAAAATGACATTTGTCCATCATGAAGGATTTGTCCCTCTCTCATGATGGACAAATATCAAGAGCGGTTAGATCAACACATAAGGGCGACTCTGACAACAACAGAGGGCAGTGTGTCTGGTTGTTCAATGTCTTCCCTCTGTCCAACGGTGCGCTCCCAGGGGTCGGAGCGATGACATGGTCCCCCCTGGCGTGTGGCCTCATCACGGGCAAGTACAGCGAGGGGGTCCCCGACTGCTCCAGGGCCGCCATGAAGGTTAGAGACCCCGTGTCAGGGAGTTAGGAGTGGGATCAATGTCCTAGGCTGCGATCCTATCACAACCTGTGGATGAAGCAGAACTCTTATTTTGAAAAAATGTAAATAGTTGATTTTACAAAATGTAAATAAAAATGATTAACCTCAATCTTTAATCTTGGTTTGCCCAAACAGTGGGGTCATGTTACTGTTTGAAAGGGTGGTCACCATTTTGTCCTGGATGCAGGGATACCAGTGGCTGAAGGAGCGAGTGAACAGTGAGGAGGGACGCAGACAGCTGGCCAAAATCAAAGAGCTCCACCTACTGGCAGACAGGATGGGCTGCACCGCAGCACAGCTCGCCATCGGTAGGACCACCTCAGTCACCGTTAGCTTGCTGTTACTTTGTTATTCACTCATTCAGTTAGCAGATGCTGTGATCCCAAAATACTAGACGATACATGTCTAAGTTTGAGTATAATAATCGGCAACATATCACAATTGTCAAAATGGCCGTTTCAACTGTGCTGCCTCCTCAGCAGTGATCTCCTTTGCCTCCAGTGTGTGTTAATACCTTTGCATGTACCTTTGAGAAAGGGAAGCCCTTTTATTAGCTTAAAATGTATTCCGAGCCAGTATAGTTTTATTCAAAGGTTATTCAGTGTCTAATGTCCTGGTGTTTTACGCCACGCCAAATGGGTTCACTCCCCAACGAATGCAGCCTATCATGTAGGACTCCTTGAGCAAGACGCCCTAACCCACCACCTGCTCCTCACAGAGACACAGATCTGCATTCAATCGTCACATAAAGAAAAACATTAATAGCACTGAATGTTGTCAGCAGTTTCTTAGGTGAAGCGTGGGTGCGGCTCAGATTTGTGTTTTATCAACCTTCCTCTCTTTACACGGCACTTAACCATGTTTATCTCCTTTACCACTGGAGCGTGTCTATCTCCCCTCACACTTGTGGCTGCTTAATTCACTAAACTGGTGTTTATTTCCTTCCACACCTGAGCCTGTTTATCTCCCTGAACACCAACATGCTTATCTGCTGTGCCCAGCCTGGTGCCTGAGGAGTGAAGGGGTCAGCTCCGTGCTGCTGGGCGTCTCCACCACTGAGCAGCTGGTCGAGAACCTGGGGGCCCTGAGAGTAAACAGCCCTTCATTATTATTATGGTTATATAGTGTGTATATATATGGGTGTATATGTAGATATGAGAACGAGAGAGAGAGAGAGCGAGAATGAGAGAGATAGAGAGAGAGAGAGAGAGAGAGCGAGAGAGAGAGCGAGAGAGAGAGAGAGAGAGAGAGAGAGAGAGAGAGAGAGAGAGAGAGAGAGAGATTTACCGAGACC
>OOFH01092496.1:0-10000 GCA_900323355.1 Merlangius merlangus
ATTCCATGTAGGGTTTGGCAACCTGTGTAGAACCAAACTTGCTATACAGGTTAGGCTGTGGACATTGGGGTGGAACCAAGTAGTAACTTTAACGGGCAGGAGTCGACACCCTAGCCGCTGCAGGATCATGTCCCATTATCACTGCAGCCATCACTATGGTACAAGAGTATAAGGAAATGCCAGATTAGATCTACAAATGTGAAAGACCAAACTCTTTAACCAATTCTCTTTAGTCTGTACTGAAAACTTGGTCCTGGTGTTGATATTCAGAGGGTTTTCTGCCTCTGGTTTATGTCCTCAACATCCTGCTGACTCTCCTCTCCTCCCCCCACAGGGCTCATCATCCCCCCAAACTGCGTGAACCCCCTCCTCAACATCCTCTCCACGTCGGACCAGTGCCAGCAGCTGGCGGTGCAGGAGCAGCAGAAGTGGCAGCAGCTCCACCCCCAGAGCCTCAGCCAAGCCCCCAACACATAGTGGAGGGTTCCCCTCACACTCCCAGCATCCCCGACACTGTCCTGAAGGAGTGGTCACTACACCGCAGTCCCCGGGACCCCACGGGAGGCCTACGAGCCGGCCTCCCTCTCGTACCCCCGGCGACCCTGAGGGGAACATCTGTGCGGTGCACACGTTGTTGGTCTTCATGAGCCTCGGTGTCTGTGCAGAGAACTGGGGCTCCGGGTGGCTGCTGCTCCTGCTGCTGCTGCTGCTGGTGGTTTTAGTATTTGCAAGACCAGGAACATTATTTTGGTTGTCTTTCCACCTACGAAAGTTGGCTGGATATATCATATAGCCCTCTGACATTCAGAGAGTAATACGTTCTGCGATGCATCCATCAGGAGGAGAGGACCCCAGGGAGCTTCACATCGGTCGCCCACGTGGGTGGTGCCGGGTCCTCCCCAGGGTTAGGTGGTGTTCTATGCCCACACGTCTGTCTATGATCCACACTGGCCCTAATGAGACCAGGAGCTGTTCCCAATGAGACCAAAGTTCATTCAGTCACAGAGCCATCTTCATTCATTTCCAGGACATGCGTTAGACATTTAAAAAATGAAAGAAAATCAATGTTTATTTGTAATCTATATGTCCGCATTACGTAAGCATACAATACCCAGGTATAATTGCAATGTTTTTAGTCATTAATGGCCTCTCGCCAAAACTATTCCCCAGTTTTGCTACTTGTTAGTTGGTATTTGGTATAGACCGAGCGTTTGGGTACCAGAAGAAAGCTACATAACGTGATTCTGAACATTATTCTTTATAATGCTGTTTGTCACCTTTCTAAATAACAATAACTGAATTAAAGTAAGTTTCAACACAATGGAAATTTGGAATTGGAGGAGTTTAAGAAAGCATATGCCTTAAAAGTTGAGCATTCTGTTCAAATGAGTGCAAATGAGTGTGTGTATATATAAAAATATATATAGTGTTAATGCAACAGTCTAAACAGCCGTAGGTTTCCAGTTTGACTGTCCATTACGAGTATTGTGCTATCAGTTCACAATTGTCAGTAAAAGACTATCACTGCAGCAGAAAGGTGGCAGTAAATTCATTTGTATGCCCTGCTGTACTCTGGCACTGCATCTGGGATCTGCGTTATTAGACTTCTAAGACATGGTTTCGTTCAGAAGGCTGGTCTGTGTATTAATCCATTTTCTAATGGATGCCGTAGTGCTCCAGGGTTCGAGTGTTCAATGACCCTTCTCATCGAAATTGGATACAGAAGCAAAAGATGCTTATACAATACCTATAATGCATGTTACACCTACCTTTTTAAACACTATCATTAACGCCTGATGTTCAAATTTCATGTTGGCTCCACTGCCCTCAACCCTCTTGGCTAAAGCCTTGATTCTCCTCGGAAGGCGCCGACCCCAGACTGATGAGGCCACCACCCAATAGGGGCTAATAAAAGGCTTCGGATATGGTTTGGGCTTGAACGCTTTGTCCCTGATTTCCTTAACCTGTGGGTTTAGCGCTCTTTAGGTGTGAATATTACTTCTTCTACTTGATTTTTAAGAGAAAATGGTAAAGCAGGCACTTTTTTTTTTTTGTAACATACCAAATGTGTTCATTTATGTACAGTTTGTAAGAGAATCGAACATTTCAAATGCAGAATGTCGTCCTTTTGGAATGGCCGTGAAGGAAGCTGCATTTTGAGAAAAAAAAATGCCTTTTCACTTCACGCTCGCATAGAAAAAATGTTTGTAACTTAAACTGGAATGTCCTACACAAAGTCAATGTATGTTTTTATTTGGACACTTTGAAATGTTCTGTACATTGGCTGCTGACTTTTTTCCGACATGTTCTTTTTCAGTGATGTAAAATGATATAACAGGTGAACTGTTAAAAAAAGAAAAAGACAACACACTTGAAGGACTTCCTTTGTCTCCATGCACGAGTTGCACTACTGACTTGTACAAAACAAAAGGCTGCATCACGTTGTTTGAATGAGTGCAATGACCAATAAAGCTTGGTACACTTGTATGATCACACTTCCTGAAGGTGCGAAAGAACAAAACGCACCTATCTATACTTGGGAATGTGCAAGACATACGATAGGCTATGTTTGGTCTAACCTAACCAGATTCTTCTTACAAGTAAGACCTTGTAAGAAGAATGTGTTGGATGAACTATAGTTAAACAAAACCAAGTTTAAAACCAGGAAGAATACTTTTTAGTGTTAAACGTTGGCTTACCTGGAACTGGTTTCTAAAGTACGATGTATGCGTTACAGGTTCAACTTATTTAATTTAAAATAAAACATCTATAAATACATACTGATAATCATTGCTGTTAACCATAAGCTTGCGGTCCAAATCACCCCCACAGGCCCTGCCATTTGTTTGACATCTGGGTAACAAACTTTGACAATTGCTTCTTTGACATATGACCCAGGCACATGGCAAACCAGTATTACTCATATTATTCCAAACTAGTATTACTAAACCCTACAAATAAGGCACATTAGTTATGGTGTTTTCGTGCTTCATCTATTTTATATGAATATTAATATGCAGAAATGATTTTTTTTTTCAATAGCTTCCACGTCATGTGACCCAGTGATTCCAAAGCAGCATCCAATTGTATTACTAAACAGGTTCTGATTTAATAAAGAAATATACTAAATAAAATAATGGTAAAGAACAATAGAAAACTTAAGTTCTGAAATGCTCAGAGGTTCCAATATTCAAGCAGCAATTTCTGTAGGCCTGTTTATTAAAAAGCTTGTAAACAGGTTATAGCTTGTCTACGTACAGTTGATCCGTTTTATTGTTACTCTTCACCTGCCTTATTCAAGTGTCTGACGGATATTATTTTTTTCTCACCGGCTTTTTGCAACCTAACCGTAATCCAACAAAAGATGTTTTAGATGTCAGACTTGATTAAACATAGAAAAGACATTTGGGTCACTTATTAACATAAACATCTTAACATCTAAACACACTTGCATTCTATGAGTAAACTGGTTTACTCTTATTTACCAGTAAACTGGTAAATATCCAATGTGCTGCTTCTTATACACTGAGGTTGTTGCAGGTTTTACCAGGCTTTCAGCACTTCAATGACACCCCTGCCTGTTTGGGATGCCCGTCACACAGGCCCTCTGTTGTCAATGGGAGGTCATACAGGGAAAATATATCGCCAGGGTACGTGCCAGGCTGGTCTCATGTTGTCCATGGTTTAGTATGATGTATTAAACAGGGCGTGACAGTGTTTTCCCCCCATGCGTTACAATTACAGAATCATTCAAGGTCAGTGCAATAATAAGGTTATCATTTGACATCCTTTTATTTATTTCCTAGGTTCTCCAAATTCACTGCTTAAAACGTTCTCATTACAGGTATATCAACCGACACCCATAACCTGTCAATCAATCAATCAACTAATCGATCGATCACCAATCAATCAATAAAAACATATGAGAACTTAATAACAATTAGCAAGTATCTGACTTTTTTTATGTTTTCAATCATTATTATTTTTCCTGTGAAATTGACTTTTTTTTAAATCCCACTTTACATTTTAAAATGTTACTAACATTGTCAAATTACCTTTAGTAGGGGTCTTACAACAGTCTGTGGGTTTCCTAAATAATGACTTTTCTGCTTGTGCCACATTGCTCCACCTCAACAACATAAATTATATCTGGGACTTCGCCCTATAGGGTTTTCCACGCCACCATTAGGATCCCGAAGAGCCAGAGGGTCATGACGCCGCGGGCCGCGATTGGGCCGACGCAGCCCTCCTTTGTGTCCACCAATGGTCAAGAGAGTGATAGTATATTTGCGTGTTTAGGCGGACCCCCACCACGATCCCCAGTGGATGGAAGAACAGATCCATAGCCACGTGACTCTGAATAAGAGTGGTGAATCCTTTTGTACCTTTTATCAGTCCGCGTATAAACTTTTACATTAACCACTAAAGGCGTTGATATCAGGGTCAGATCACGTTGGGAAGCGATGGAGGCGCCTTCTCAGACCAAAACAGGTATCTACTACAAGTGATCGTAAACTTCTAAAATGATGCCTCAGTGACAAACAAAAGACGCTATAAAGATCCGGCTTGTAATTTTTTTTTAGTAACACATCGGTCGCATGCCATCACAATGCGGGCAAACCATCCACTTCCTAAATGTCCACTCTTTTGATGTAAAACGTGACAATGAACACTTTAGGGTAAAAGTCGGACGTTTCCATCGTCGATAGTTCAAATGTTTACACTTTACAGGCTATCAAACTATCAAAGTTGCAAAAATAACATTTTGTATAAATGTTTTAAAAAAACGCGCATCTCAGTTAACAATCTAAGTGTGATCTGGAAGATTAGGTAAAATTTCCCCAAAAAAAAAAAAAGGGAAATTTAAGATGTAAATGGCTTTTTAACTATTTCCTATAGACATTCCCAGTGGATGGTACGTTCAGGCGGGTGGTGTCAATATGAAGTGACGGCCATGTTGCCGGTGCCGCTGTTGTAAACAAAAAGTGAGAGACAGACGCTTCACTGAATTTCGGGTCATTTTTATTTCTTTAATTTACAATGTCTCTGGGAATGTCTTACAAACCCAATGTCCATCAGCACATTCCGGGAACTTCTGGAAACCAGGGTAAGGAAAAAACATCGGAAAAAATCCAACTATCCGTCTGTTAAATCGAGTGTTAAATTCGGGGTCTCGGAGAATACCTGGAGAAAGACCGTGTCTGTAGTTTTTGTCCAGTTATATATATAGGGTCAGATCCTGGGAGCTAGGCTAATTCATATCCGCCATTATTACTAATGTTACGAGCGCCATCCCGAATGCTAGCGGCTCGAGCGAAAAGTAAGAACTGTGGGATCTCCCCCGTGACCCCTTTTGTTTTACGCTCCGCTTTCCGCGTCTTAAATCCATCTTTAAGGGCGCCTTTACATTGTGACCGAAATGTATCACTTTGTCTTCTCGAGTCAGCCTTGTTCCGTTTCCTCCATGATGCTTCGTCCTGCGGGTTGCTGATTGATCTGCTAGTGAAATTTGTACTCATCGAGGACATCTTGCGTTTGACAACGCATATTGCAATTTGCAAACCCGCCTACGTGAGCGGGCAGCCGCTGCCCAGGGTGGATGCAGACATCTTTAAATTATATCACCGGTTGTTCTCCCTTTTGTGTGACTTAAGTGTATTTCTGGTTAATTCACATTTTCAAAATAGTAAATTGCTACTTTTATTTGTATTAACGGTTTTGCTCTGTACTTAATGCACACATTTCTTACAGAGTAAACCTAAATTATGGCAGATGGCCTCTAATTTTTTTATAAGGCTGTTTATAAATAAAAGGACTGCATGATTAATGGGCTATAATCAGCAGCAAACTCAAATATAATCAATCGGCACTACTTATAACGCAGAGATAACTAAGTCATTTTGCAGACACGTTTATTGACTTAGAGTGAACTAAGTTTTATTTTGATGTAATTAATCGGCCTACCTAATTTCTTAATTATCGAATTAATAAAATAAATAAAAACTACTGTACTAGCGCCACAAAAGGATTTAGTTACTATTTAGTCTTATTTCCCTTTTATAATTGACTCTTCTGCTGTCTGTGGCACTGACAGCCATGCTGTCAGTGCCACAGAAGGGCCTATTTGTAGCTGTTCATATATTAACTATTGTGCATGCTATTTTATTTTTCTCAACAGCTGGGAATATCCAGAATATTCAGAATATCCAGAATATCCAGAATATTCAGAATATCCAGAATATCCAGAATATCCAGAATATCCAGAATATTCAGAGTATCCAGAGTATCCAATCCCCTTCAGCAGCTAACCTGGCAACACTACAGTCCTACAGACCGCTGGTGAATGACTATGGACCGCCCTCGTTGGGATTCTCCCAGGTAACTAACGTCATAGAAAGGTCCAGTGCTTCTCCCTCTTTATTGGTGTTAGACATTTGTCTCCTGACCTGAAGCACTGGACCCAGATTATGGTCACCCGACATGCATAAGACACATGCATAAGAGGTCATAGGTCATGCATACAGTTATTTTAAAGTGTAGTTATGATTTAATATAGAATAAAAAGTCTGAAGGTCCAATATGAATACGTTACAAACCAACTGCCTTGTTACAAAGTTTTTAGTATGGGTGATGTAAAAATATGTCCATTCAGATATGGATGTGATGGGCAGATGTTGACGGGGTTAATACCACATGTGCTGAAGCAGATGCACAAAAACCGAAGAAATGTTATTTTTCTGAATTTTCGGCCCGGAAATTGGGAACATGGGCAAAAAAGTGTGGAATCTCATCTGCAATTTTTTGATGTTTCATTCATTGATGGATTTCCAGGGTTCTAGTGGAAACCAAGTACCTCAGAGTAAATATGCAGAGCTCCTTGCCATCATCGAGGAGCTGGGCAAGGAGATCCGGCCCACGTACGCTGGCAGTAAAAGCGCCATGGAGAGACTGAAAAGAGGTACGAGACTGACGATGACCCTATTTTAGCTTACCCTACAGTTACACACTGTAGGGTAAGCTACGGCGACCTCCGATGACAGGTCGTCTATGATCGATTGTTGTATAGATCCGCCTACCTGTTGGTACAGACCATTGAGTAGGCTGGAAGGTGAACCCGTCAATCATACACCCACACTTGTGATGTTTCTATTGGGTTATATTGAATGTTTCTACCGGCCTGTCTTCTCTAGTTAATAATTTTATTGAGGCAATGAATGCTCTACTTGTATGGTATACTTCTGCTACTAATACCTAATACCATTGTAATTGTTTGTTCCTCAAGGTATTATCCATGCCAGGGGTTTGGTACGTGAGTGTTTGGCTGAGACAGAGCGGAACGCAAGATCCTAGCCTTGTGGAGCCATACGTTTCCCCTGCAAGAACAAATTGTATGCGTTCCCTTACGACACCCAAACAAACAGTACTTTGCATGGTATTTCCTTTGAATGGAGGAACGATATGGAAAAGGGATAGTAAAAAATAAATGATAATGTTGAAAACATCACAAAAGGAAAATTGCATTATAATAATAATGATAAATGTGTGGATTCTTTTGGCAAGAAAATTAAGGGATACTGTGAGTTCCTTATTGTTTAGGTTTTTTTCTTAAATTGCCCCACTTTGGGTGTTCATTTTGACTTCCTATTTAAAACGTTTGGTTAATGCATGAGAAAGTTGACCCATGGTAGCCCAGGGGTTAATTGTAGAAACTGCATGGCTTGTACAAAGCTAGATTAGTAAGACTTGATCTCTTTTTTGATAGAAATTGGTCTGATTTCCAGACCCTTGTAAACCATGTGGGGTTGAAGGACAGAGCTGTGCCAAATGCATCGGTTTGTTCATTTTGAGGTTGTTTTTGGTATGGAATGGAAACTGTTACTTGCATCTTTGTATGTATTTATTACTCAGTGTAATAAATTGTATTTTCAATATAGTTGTTTCTTAAATGTTTGTGTAGCATTTAGTATCTTGTCAGAATGGCACCTAATATTCTTCTGGAAAAAAATATACAGTATTAGTAGCGTTTTCCCTTTCCCTTATGTTGCATCATGGCACATGCCTTTAAACAAAAATATACTTAAATTATGCTTAAATTGAGAAACACCGTGATATGGGGAAATATCACATATTACCACTACCATAAAATACAGCAGTAATTGGCGGTCACAATATTTGTTATGCTGAGCAGCAACGACAAACCAACCACAATGCACACTGAAGGAGATCTTCTTAGAGCTATTTATGCTGCCCGTGACAGCATCAAGCATCATTGCAGACACCAACACCTGCTGACCCTATTGTATTTGAATTGTGGATGTTAAAGTTCAAATGAACACAAGAGTTGCATAGAGCACTGAATGATGGCGCTCCCATTGTTTTTGTGTTGAAATCTAAGGTATATACCTGAACTTACACCTTATAACCACATAGAAGTTGCCGTTTTAAAATAAGGTAGGTGTAATGCTCCTTTCATTTTTTTTTTTTACCTGGCATAAAGAGCTAATATGTCTTTCACACCTTTGTGTTTTGCTGCGATGGTAACATTTTAATATGTTTTGTTATATCATGTTGCGATTGTTCAAATCCTTCTCCACTTTAAAAGTAGATTTGATTTTAAGCATTATGTCGAGTGAATTTATAGTAAAAAAAAGACACAACGTCGGTGTCAAATATATATACCGGTAATTTAACAGTAACATTTACAAGTTAAAATATTGAAAGAATGCATTATTTTCTTTCTGAAACAGCCAATTGAAATACAGATCGCGCAGACAACCAATCAAGTGTTGGTATTTTCGGTTACATTTCGACCAATCAGCACTGTGGAAGGGAACGACGAGCAGCGACAGCTTCACTGCAGTGCAGTTTCACTGGCCAACCAGTAGCCAGCTAGCTGAGTTCTGTAGCTACACTTCAGGAAATATGGACGAGGTGATGTTACAAGTTCACGGGTAGGTTCTGTTTTATTCTGTACATTAAACGCCAACCTAATAACGTGTAGTTAATACTATGTAATGTGTGTTATAGCCATTCACATTGTACTGCATAAACACCATTCACGTCCCCCATAGAGTAACGCCTCAAAATATGTACCAATACCGAATGGGCTGCTGTAGTCGGATGGGTTTCTCCTGTAACTCAAACGGCCCGTTATGAGAGCATGTCATCTACAGAGTTGACATGCAACTTTAGCAGTGTGTCGTCGAAATCAGCGATGGTGACATTACGTTTCCTTGTAGCACCAGTGAGCTCATGTCAACATGTGTTTCATAGTATGAATGAAGTCTATGTGCTGCAGATTATCTAAAACCAGTCTGTTGCATTGTCCCCACATATCCGGATTAGCTTGAATAGAAAGTTGCTTTCATCCCCAACAGTTGAATTGAAACGTATCCTTTGGGGATTGATCGTCCCAAATTCATGTTTGATGTGAATCATAGAGAGAGAAATCGATTTATTGTCTTAGTGAACGATAGGCTACAATAACTGCAGGGTAGTAATATAACCAATACAACGTTATAAAGGAGCCCTAACCGACCGAAATAGTATGTTTTAACTTGTTGTTCCCTTCTTCATATCTTCACAGTAGTACATCACACCCCCTTTCCATGGGCCCGTAACCATGTCCACAGATGACAGTATATCTGAGGATGTGTCCACCTCCGGGGCTCTAAGCCACTGCCATGCCAGTGTGGACGGGGATGGAGGCAAGGAGAGCGAGATCTCCTGCGTGTCGTCCGAGGGGACGTCGGCCTCCTGCCTCGCTGGACTGGAGGACGGACACACCCGTCATCCCAAAACATCAGAAAGAGGCGAAGTGGGGAGTCGGCCCATGAACATATCACCAGCATGCGACAAGATAAGGTGGTGTAGTTGTGAAGGACTGTTGGTCATTAGCATGCAACAAGATAGAGGCTAGCTTTCAAAACTAGATGGAGTTCATCTGTATAGATAGCGTGGCCGTATGTAAGGCTAATGACATTATGAGACCGCTACCTCA
>OOFH01092517.1:0-18203 GCA_900323355.1 Merlangius merlangus
TATAGTAACATGTACCTACTAAAAGCCACAAGAAAACAATACAAGCTGCTGGTCCAAGAAGTCTTCAGAGAAATGGTCAGCTCAGCTCCTAGATAAGATTTATTGAATACGGAAGATGATGCATTCTCAAAGAGCTCCACCAGCTTTCGATCCACTGACTGTGATTAGTAGACCTATAAGTATAATATAGTAGACCTATAAATATGATTCTTAAGAATCTGTGGATCTCGCTCGATCTGCTGTCCCCATCCTCTTCATCCTCTTGGAAATAATCTTGCAGAAATTGTGTATGTGTCTATAATGCTTCACTCTTATTTTAGCAATGAAGATAACTGTATAGATTATTCATGTCAGGGGCATGGTATTGTATATATGCTTTATATATATATGAATAATCGTTGAATCTCTCGGAGTGATACTGCTTTGTTCCTGAGCTCGCTGCTTTCCTCTCAGAGATGACCAGAACCAGAACCTGACACACAATTCTTGGCCAAACAAAACAGTTCCTTCCCTGGCCACAAAGAGGGTATCTTCAGCCACAATTTGGAAAACATTCTTCAGTCTATGAAACATAACTTGTCACACCTGTACGAGGTACCAGACACCAGGGCTTAATTTCACCTGTGTACTAATTGTTCAGTGTTTCACTTGTAAACCATCACAAATTCAAAGACTTTCAAAAGCCTTGGTCACAGCGAATCTGATTTTGTGAAGCACTAATAAACCCGCTGCTCAAGCCAGTTCATTTCTGTAAATGCCATCTCAGAGAATGTCTCCGTGGCCCTTTAGTCTCAATGAGCATCCACAACCCCACGGCACTTATACTCCATGACAAACTAAGCAGATTCTCCACATTATACCTGTTGAAGACTTTTCTGTATTTAACCAGGAACCTGCACAGAAATATCTTGAAACACACTGAAGTGGATAAGACCAAAGCTGTGGATTACATGGAGCTGTGTGTGACACTCTAAATGTGCCCAGATAAGAATGCTGTAGACCTGGATGATACAGCAAGGGATTTTTTTTGCAGTAAATTAGATCCGAGATCCATGTGGCGCTCAGACAAAGGCTGAAACAGACACACATCCCTCAATTTGTGTGGCATGGAGTGATGCAGAAATGAAACTGAAATGAAAAGTTTCTAACTGGCCTTTCCATGATGGCAGCTGAGACTGATCAGTATTTATTATATATTATAGTTATTATTTTTGGAATGCAGAAGAATGCAAATAAACAATAGTTCAATTCTTGAGTCTGGTTTTATCTTCATATGCAGGGTATGACTTGAATGCCAAAATATATGTTTACCTTTACCAGTAGTAATTGTTGCAGTTCAAGCAACAGAAGTCTGGCAGTAGCTGTAATAGTGGGCTAATAGCTTATTGTATATTATGTATTCCATACATGTATGCATATTTAAAAAGAAAACAGCAGGCTTGAATACATTTTTGGTTTGAGGTATATGGGCCTGTTGCCCAGAGCTTTATGTCTAGCAACGTGACGTTGCCAGAGATACGCCCCCCTATGGCCTAAATAGGTTTTTATATACAACTTCTTTGCGCCAATATTTATGACCATCGTGCATAAATGACTGCGTTGGGTGACACAGGTACTAAGCAATCGCGTATTGCCCATGAATTGTGCTGGACAATTCATTGACTCCTGGTGTTGCGAAATTGCAATTACACATTTTCTATAAAATGCTATCGCTTGGGCCGAACAAAAAACACTGCAAGTGGTGGGCTTAAAATAGAAAAAAACTGAATATAACTTAATTGGTCAATGAACTGGCATATTTACATTAATGCTAACATTAACTGCAGATGTGAAGTTCACCCGTTTGGTTCTTAGACAGGAGGCTCATGCAGCGTTTGAAAATGCTGCTGAACAATCTGTACGTCTAAAGAAAAGCCACTGATATTAAGGGGTTCAATCAATGCACGATTTTACCAGGAATCTATTTGGAAGAAATGGATTCTTATTCCTGGAAAGTAAACAAATACTGATGCCCAACCTCTACATTTTTAGTACACATTAGAAATTGACTGAATAAGAGTGCTTACAAGTACACGTTTATTTGAAGTAATTGTTAGCATAAAGGATATTAGATAGGGTGGAATGAGGGAACTATATTCCATCCATAAGATACTAGTTTAAAGGAAGTGAAGACAACTGCCTTGAGGCCAAGAGTTGACATTTGCATGACAAACCTCATTTGAGGGACCAATCATCAATTTGACACACGGCTAATGTTTATACAAAATTTTATTACAAAAACCCTACATAATGCAAAGCTCCGCATTAAAAAAAAGATACACTTTAAAGTCAACTACAGAAGGATCCTGGTAGTAAAACCGCAGTGAAAGGATGAACACACACACCACCATTAGATAAATGTTTAGCAGTGCTTTTGAAGAACAACACCTTAAAAAAAAAGTATCTTCCAAAGTCAGTAACTGTGCCTCATCGAAGTACAAATGGCATAGCTGACCAACAACCATCTTTTAAATAGAGGGTGATTTGAAACTATTGGGGAACTCCAACAACAACAGAAAGTTTTCCCTGAATCAAGTTACTCAAGTGTTGGTAACCTAACAAAAACATGACGTCAGGCCAAACAAAAACAGCTGAGAGCAATACAAAATAAACAATTTCAAAACATTGCCGGTTTCACATCCTTGTTTTGTAAATTACCCCAGACCCTCAATCATTTAGTCATCTTCGTCGTCATCGTCCTCGTCGTCATCGTCCTCATCATCGTCATCGTCGTCGTCATCATCCTCCACTTGTGCAGCTTTCTTAGCAGTTGGCCGGCCAGGTCCAGATTTCTTCCCGGCATCACTTTTGGTGGGCCCGCTCGTAGCGCGGTATGCAGCCACATCCTGAGGAAACAAACACTGGTTGGAAAAGCAGTTCCAGCTGATGTGTAATAAAAGTATAAAGGTGGAGGGAACCATATTCACCTTTTCATATTTCTCCTTGAATTTGGCTGCCTTTGCCTCAAAGGGGATCTTGTCCTTGGGGCTCTGCTTGGACCAAAGTTCCCCTAGCTTCTTGGCGATGTCACCAATGGATATTCCTGGATGATCACCCTTTATCGCTGGGCGGTGCTCAGCGCAGAAGACGAAGAAAGCAGAGCTGAGAATAAAATGTTTTAAAATTAGTGTGATGAAATAGGAACAACACGGTTAAATATTTAAGGCCTGTTTGATAACTTACGGTGGCCTCTTGGGGGCGTTTGGATCCTTCTTTTTCTTCCCCAACTTGGTTCCTTTAGGGGGGGTGTAGGTCTTCATTTCCCGGTCATAGCGTACTTTATCCGTTTTGGCCATATCCTCAAACCTCACCTTCTCCTTGGCCGACATGGTCTGAGAACACAAAAACGTTAAATCTAAATATATACATGTTTTTTGTTTAAGCGACGCAACAACAAATTACTGCGACGTACCTTCCATCTCTCCGAACATCTTTTGGAGAACTCCGCGAAGCCCACGGAGGTTCCAGGATGGTTCTTTTTATGTTCTTCGCGACATTTCGAAACAAAGTACGCATATGAAGAGGTCTTCCCTCTGGGCTTGTTCGGGTCTTTTTTCATGGCTGGACGTGTTCTGAGAAAAAAAAAAAAGAGAAATAATTGTATTAAAGATATATATTAAACACACTCCGTATCGTCCGTCTATTGGTAGTGAGCGCACCGCGCGCGGGCTCCCCGACGGTACGGGGTCTAATCTGTAATCGGATTTCCGATTTTCTAAGGGGCGAAAAGACGGGACTCCATTTTGTCTCTTCCCGCCCCAAGTACAAAGCGCCAACACGTAATGATCATTTCATATTAAATGGTCCTGATTTCGGATCGATACAACCGGTAGGATTAATAAAACCCCGCCGTGCTGTGAACGGCGCGGTCTGGATAGGAGAGGCTGAAGCAGAAGGCTCAGGCTCAGAAAGCTCAGGCTAACGTGCCAACAGGCTAACGCGCTAAGCTAGCAGATCAAATGGCGTTTGCATTAGGGGATGCGCACGAGTCGATCCGACCAACAAAACCACAATGTCGTCGAGACAAAAACACCAAATAAACGCATTAAAACGGCAATTCTCTGCAGATTTAAGACATGCTGATTTGGAAAAAAAAGAACTTGGTTTCGCCAATTCCATGCAGTTGATCAAGTAACAAGAAAGTGGAAAACAAACGCAAGCATTAAAAGGTTACCAAATAGTCGAAATATGTTCTGGTTATTGGCAATTTACAAAGTCGTACTTATTCCCTTGTCTATGTGTATGTATATGTGCTTCACATAGAATAAAATAAACGAAGGCCAGAAATACTTCTAAATAAATAAATCCGGCGGTAACTTACCAGTTAGTCGTCTCAAACTTTCAGCGAGTGAATGTCGGAGTTAACTTCCCACTGTTTTGTCAGCGGCTGAAGCGTCTACCGAACTTGTATGGAAAGGCTCGTGACACCACCCCTAGGCAAGTGATTGGTCAACACCGCCTGTTTAAATTTAAATACGGGCCCCAGAACCTAAGGGGTGATACCATTGGTCGACAGTCAACACATCACAACAGCACTGTTCTTCGGCTGGTCTCTGGTATGATTGGTTGTAGGGGAGTTTTAAACCAACGGCGCGAAAATCCCTTTGTGGATATTTAAAAACAAATCCTATGAGCCAAACAAAAACATTTTCTTTCCAGTTTCACCATAGAGCAAATGAGACAATAGAAATAATTTAAAACATTCAAAAACAACACAACACTCAACATAAAAAGATGTTTGAGAGCGTAACATTGAAAACAAAAAAGGATTTTTAAACCTTTTTTTTTTAACGGTCTGCCACACTATTGATCTCAGTCTGTTTAATGGCCCATAGGCTGGCGAAGCGACATGGACTACTCTTTTTCTCTCCTAACTTTTGAGACGCAAATGAGTGGAACAGCGAATTGATACCGTTGCTAAACTCTGTTAAAATTCTGGTTTGGATTTACAAGTATAACCTTTGCACAGCCAACACTTGAGGACATAGAACACACAATCTGTCCCTATAACAAGTTTTATTTCTCGATTTCCCCATCATTCAGCCCACAATTAAATAAAAATGTATAATATATTTACAACCTTCACATAATATGCAGAATCTATAGACACAAATGTATACTTCCAGGGATATCTTGTAATGATTGCATACATATTAATTTCACCCCCCTCAACCAGTCTCACACACAAACAAACCCAGTTACATTTAACCTGTACCACTTCAAAACCCTGCACCACCCAACTATAATACTTGTATCCCTCCAGCTGATTTATTTAATAAAATGTCAGTGGACAGTGTTTATGAACCAAAAATAATTTCATGATTTTACATTTTTCAAGTAAAGTTTGGAAGAGACTTCACAGGACAGTATTAACTTGCATTGGGAAATATTCTATATCCCACAAATTGACTACAATTTGGGAGGGATCATCTGTATATAACATGCAAGCTCTATCATGTCATTTCTTCAAATATGGACAGCACTTATGCATCAATACGTCAGTTTGGACCGTTTACAACAGAAAAATTGTTCAGGTTCAGCAGTGCATATGTAAGAAGTATGTTAGCCAAGTGTGGATTTAATCCTGATTACTAGTATTGGCTGTATGGATAAAGATTGTCCGATGATTTCCTGTGTTCTAAATAATTTAACTATTTTAAACAAACCTGGTAAAATAAAGGTTAAAATATGGAAAGTGACAGTTGCAGGTTAACAACGTGGTGTAAGTAGACCTTTGCGATAAGAATCTCGAAAAAGTGTGTAATCAATTAATACAAATATTTAGTCCAACTACTATTTAGAAGGGCAACCGACGGACGGCGATTCAGTGTCAAATATGGGTTTGTTACGACTGCAATGCGGGCCAATGTTTCATCATTTGTACATTTTTAAAAAATAAACATTGGCAGTTTCAGTCAATGTATTGCCCCGGAAGCATCAAAAGATAGTGTGCGTGGATGCATAGCAATGTCCATTGTAAGGCAATGCATATCCATTACACAAATTGACGGATGATGAAGGTCTTCAACCAACCGCCTTGTTTCTCCGGATGCGATTCATGAGTATTCGCTATCCAGTTATCATACGGCAACTATGTTGTTCATTTCCCATTTTTGAGTGGTCTTGCTGTTGTCACAATCTGCTATGAAGAGTTTGTGGAGAAGATCAGAGCGGTCCAAACATTTACCTGTCGAAAACAGGGAGGTATGTTAAAACACACAAACACACAGGCCTTAAACTTGTTGCTCTCTGTTTCCACTCACAACATATCTAAAGCTCTAAAATAAAAGGCCTGTCTTGAAAAAAACGTGGCAGATAATAAAAAAAACTGTTTTCTATAGTTAGTCAACATTATATTTACATCCAGCACAGACCGGTACCGTACTATAACAAACATAACAATAAACAGGTCCAAACATTAACCTGCGGAACAGTTAGGTATGTAGGAACACACACACACACACACACACACACACACACACTACCTGTAGGTATATGAGTGAACCGGTGAAGATCCTGAATTGGTGTTTAAAATCAGAGTGAGAAATTAGTTATTGTGGGTTACGCTACAAAAAAGACACATTTCATAACATCATAGGATTATTATTTTTTTTTTTTAAAAGGAGTGGAAAAAACTGATATGCATTTAATAGTGAGACTAGCTTTTCTGTACAAGAGACCTTGTCTTCAGTCAGTATATTTACATGCAACGGCCTAATTTTTCCACTGGCCTTCAATTTTTAATCCAATTATTTAGCTGAAGTGATTTATTACAAAAATATTGTGCCATGTATGTATGAATGTTTCACCTGTACCTTAAAGTATTTCCATTCTGTGTTTTGATTCATATCACAATGGGTGATGATAACAGCTGAATTATCAGTCCCCCTGGTTAAGCACTGGTCATACTGCATCAGTTGATTTGCCTCATTAATACGAAACAGCTATAAATTAACAAAAACAAAACACAACATATTAAAATGATTAAATATAGAGATTCTACTCAGTTGGGAAAATAAGAATGCTGTGCAACTATAATAGGGTCTCCAACAATCATCTCTTTATTACAGTTGCCATGAATTGTGTGACAAAGGAATTTCTGCACAAGGGATTGCACTGCCACTTATGCATGCAAAGGCTATTACCTGGTTTCCTCCCATCCTGTGGCAAGGTCCAATCTCGAGGGTGCCTCCATTAGTGTGACCCATACTGTCGATACAGTAGCTGGTTTCGAAACCTCTGATCTGCAAAAACCCAGAATCTCTTAATACTTATTTTTTTATATTTCCTTTTGAATACCATGAAATAACAAACCCACAAACATACACAATATTAAGGTAGGTAATGAGACTTTTCTGTTATATTTGGCTGTTTAATCTGTTGTATTTCGTACAGTACAGTGTATTAAGGATTCTGATCATCTTTCTGCAGACTGATCCCTTTCTTTCTGCCCTACACCCATATAACGGGAGTTATATGGAAAATTGTGTGGCAAAAACTAAGATGTGTGCTCACAGTCTCTGGTCCTGTTCACATCTGGCATTAACGTGCGTCTTGGGTGATCCGATCACAAAATCTTTAAGTACTACGAGCTTCAAGTACAGTGCCCACTCGTTATCAGCTCTCACTACCCTCGTCTATATTGAAGTAAACACATCATTGAAGTTTGACAAGACCAAATGTTGAGTTGAGCGATGCTCTTCACGTTCCTAGGCTGCCAGGAATGAAAAGAAGAGGAAATCAGACCAATATAGACTGAGATTATTCCTTGGCCAACCAAATGGCCCAAGATGTTGGCTGCACACGCAATAAATATCTAAATGGGCTTTTTAAAAGTAGGCCGGCCTTGTGGACTAAGCCAGCAAATGCAAATGGTTTTTTTTGGACGCGTCTGCTAAAGGAATGTGGCCATTAAACTCTGAATGTGGTCTGAGCAATCGGATCTCAATGCGTCCTCAATGTATCCTGGGTGCATTAACATCTTTGGAGCTGTCCTCAAGGCCGGATCACCCAAGATGCAGGTCAATGCCATGTGGGTACAGCGTCTAAAACTACCAAATTGACCAATTAAAAATGTATTTCAATGTAGATGTACATACCTCACCCCATTCCACATTTTTCGGAGGCAGGGGATAATGCACTGGAATGTCGTAAGCAATTTCCTCCATGAACCATTTGAAGCTCTTGCATCGGTGTTCCTCTCTAACAAACAATAGAAACACATTTTGTGGAATAACTCCCATTTAATAATACCAAGTACACTTTAACTACTCCTTATCTTGTTAATACAATATTTTTGATATTATATTGTATTAATATTTGAATATTATGAAAGCAGTTCCACTTTTATACCACACTGAGCAACGGATGGTTGTAGAGATTATGTTGAATTCTTGGTTACTACATGATTTTTCCTTCACCAAGAGTGGGTCATCAAGAGGTGGGGCGTGAAGCGTAATTTACATCAATCCAGGGAGCTATTCCAATGCACAAACCATTTGCACACCCAACCCAGACCTTATTGAATAGGTCCAGACTGGGCTTTACAGGAATCAAACACAAGCCAGTGCAACATTGAACAGTGAACTCTTCATATTCAAAGTAAGAAAACAAAGCACTTCTGGAAGTTTTGTACGTAACCATTCATCTAGATTAGATAGACTAGAGGTGATCTAATCTAGGGGGATGTCATATGCAAAGTTCTCTGAAACATCAACTCTGCCAGCTTTTTTTTTTTTTTTTTTTAAATATAAATTGTAGGATTCCTGTAAATTCCAGTATAATACACGAGCCACAATGTTATTCAAATCAATGTTAACTTAAATGTACACCAAATACTACGTCTCTGCGCTTTCTCTGAGATTGTGGAGACATTAAGCATGTAGGAATTTATGTAAATCAAGCGAGGACCTCTCCTCCCTCATGTATAAACAGGCTAAAAGATTGGGAGCGTTTAGGGCATTCACTTCCAATTTTTTTAAATCTAGGTACAATATACATATATTTACTTGAAACAATGGTATGCTTAAAGAGTAACCAATATATGGATCATTTTGGAAAAAAAGACATAACTAATCCTTTACCTGAAGCGCTTCAGATCACTGATGTCTCCATAGGCTAGATTCAGGGTTTCAGGACGACTTGCATAAAAGTAGTCCTTATAGTCATCCCACCACACCTCCACCACCCGCACATAGTTCTGTACAGGAAGATGGGAGACACCATTCATTGTCATTGAAGAATGCAAGAGAAGTACTACTTCTAGCAATGATATAGATGTTCACGATTAGTCAAATACACTGAACAATAAATCCTATTTGATAAATCTTAACCTAACCTCAACAGTGATCTTTACCCCAGTTATTAAATGCAGTCAAGTGTGTTCTCTTTTGCTATTAGTTTCTTTTTTTGACGTCATTTCACCTTGTTTTAATTAGACATAGAATAACCACTATTTATAATCATTCATTATAAGAAGGGCAGCAGTGTATACCAGCTTGAGTGTACGGCGGCTCAATTTCCCACAGTAAAATATATAGCGGATCATGTTCATTGTTATAATGTCTCCTAACCTTTTTGTCCCCCCACATCACAGTTTAACTTTGCACGGCGCAAAGATCTTTACATTCCATTACAAAATATTTTCTTCCGATTAGGTTAGGCCTCTTAGATTGTAATGTGCTCAATATGGACATGTCATTCACAAAATAGTGTGGACAAATAGTCGTAAGGAACATCCCTTTGAATAACCCCTTTGAATGTCATTGAGCTTCATGTACCTTCAGTGTAGGTGATGACCCTACATGTGCCGGTGGAGGATTGCCCTGCCATCCCGGGAGTCTGTAAATATGCCCAATACGAGAACATGGCACAAAAAGCAGCTGACCGCCGCACTGCCAGATCTACATGGACACACACAGACACGCTCTTTAGCAATGTATATATTCTATTTTGTGGGGGCTGTCGCTTTATTAACATTACCTTCAACATTTTAGATTCCAAGAATTGGAATCGTATAAAACAAACATCCACTTACAAACACAAATATATAGACATATACACACATATATATAGAGAAACATAAACAAGTCTATATATTGACACAAATATACTTTATTAACACAAAACTAATATAATATACCTACATATACCTAAACCGGTTTCGAGACATAATAGAAAAAACTTGCAATAGGGCTCTATAAAGACGCATACCTATATAGACACACCTGCATATATAGAAACACAATTGTTAAACCTACCTTGTATGATATTTCAAAGTTTTCTCCCCCCCAAATCTGCAGCCCAGGGTCATAAAGGCCCAGCTCAAAGAAAAACTCTCTCTCTATGGCAAACAAACCACCTGCCATTGCGGGTGACCTGCATAAGAGACAAAAAAAACTTTAAAAAACGTACAAGTGCAGCATTTTGGAAGAAGGCGGTTAAAAATTTGATTGAAATGTCAAATCATTTTTGCATGCATTTTATTACTTTAAAGTAAATCCCTATTGCATGCAATAAAGACATAGGAAGAATAGGGAAAACCAGAAGGAATTGAACAACTGAATGGTGAAAAGGTGTTTTAGTGAAGAATGAAAGAAGATGAACATACATAAAACATGACCATAGGATCTACTTACTTTCACCAGAGGCTAAACTAAATTTTAGGGGTGGACCAATTCATTTTTTATTAGATATCCACTCTTACAATCAGGCGAAAGTTAAACAAATCCTTTGCCTGTCACTGAATAAAGAGGGGTTTCAGAAAAAAAGGAAAATATATGAAAAACCTTCACCGTCAAAATAATATAATACAATATAATAATTAAGTGCATTTCGCAGTATAGAACTATGGCATTTGAGATGAGTTTGGGGACAGGAGAAAAAAATGCTAATCTACGCTGCTTACTACTTTAAAAGGAATAATTCACCCCAACCGTAGGATGTTAATAAATCGCGCAGCGATTTAATAATAATTCAAACATTTCAAACATTTTTGACATTCATGTTAGTGGAAAATAGTTTAACGGCCCTAGCTTCTCAAATTAGGTGGAGCAGCTGCACCCTAAACACAGCTTGTAGACCGCTCTAGACATGCAGCACGGAGCAGGACTTATAGCCCCCCTCTCCCCCCCTGTGCAGACCCAGGCCCCCCTGAAGCGCCTGGGCTAGCAGCACCATGGCTCATAGGCCAAGTAGGAAACGGTTGCTTCTACATCACCATCTAATTTTAGCCTAAATTAATAACAATGAGAGTTTACCATCAATTTAAATAACCCACCATGTTGTCAACAAGTGTGGCAATGTGTAATTTGTTTGTTTTTGCCGTATTTGACGTTCATTTGCAGTGATTTACATATTTTTTTTTAAACAATATTCATTCCCATCTCCCATCCTAGGCCGTGTTAACTTGGAGAGTAGTCAGGCTGCTAAGCCGACAAAAAAAAACACAGGTTTTCACCCATATAATTGATAGAAATGTAATGCAAGGGTGAATTATTCCTAGATACAGATCCTGCGGAAGTTCAAAGGCAAATCTAACTTTAGCTCCAAAAACTGGTAGCTCCATAGGTGTTTATTTTCTGGATGTAGAAAAATAGTTTGGCAGTACCTATATGGCTCAGTCTTAGAGTTTCTTAGCCTTTTCTCTCTATCCCCAAGTGGAACTCTTTTCCAGAGTAAGCTCCAGTCCCAAGCTCCTCTAGCAAAGCCATCTTGGTCTCCGCCCCCCTGTGGCTCAATGGTGAAAGTCTGCCCATGGATGGAGTCGATCAAAGGCACGGTGCACACTGTTCTGGTGGGGGAGGTTTGGAGGGCACATGAAGGATATGGTACATGCACATGGGAGGAAGCGAATAAAAGGCAGAAAGTGGGGGGACAAGGGGGATGGAAAGTGGTAGAGACACATCATGCACATGATGGGAATAATTTAAAGAATTTAAAGTAAAAACATGACATACATGAGAGGGAGGGGCCATGTGCAACAAAACACAGTGAGGAAAGGTTGTGCAGGACAATACAAAAGGTGTGGTCAAGCGGGTTGGACAGACAGATGGATGGATAAGGGGATAGTTGGGGATGGAAGATGGAGACAAAAGACAACATTAGGGTTAGATGCTTGTTGAATGACATGTGGTTGTGTACCGATAGGGCTCAGTAGTGTATTTTCTCTTGGTCTTCTCTCGGTCACTAAGTGGTACCCGCTTCCAGAGCAGACTCCAGTCCCAGGCTCCTCGAGCCAAACCGTCTTCATCTCCGCCCTGCTGGGTCTCCATAGTGTACTCTTTACCGTCAATATAATCTATCAACGGTACTGTACATATAGTCCTACAGGTAAGTTCAGACAGACGGAAATGTTCAAAATACCTAATCCTTGATCAGACGCTAAACAAACAGGCACTGGTATTGAGCCAAATAATTAGATAACTTATAAAAAGTTTAACATTTGTAAAGTAATTATCAGTATAAGTAATTGGAATCTGTTGTATTAGTTACGCAAACAAAAACATTGAGTGGACAAGTAGGTTCTATTGTTGGAGTACTTACTAAGCATGCACTTCATCATTCAGTTATTTCCAGCTATAAGACTGGTCCACCTAGATATTGGCAGTATGTTTCTTTTACACAATTCCAGGAATAGGCTTGCTTTTTGATCAGTTAAATAGTGCCCAGAATTTGACTTTGCATGACAACATATCTATCTACATAAACTTTAATCAGGAAGACTAGGTTATGCCCTAAAATTAGTTGAGATTCCCAAGCAGACAAAGGAATGCAAAGTTGATTGTTGTTGCAAATTTCAAGGATTGTTTGATTTAGCCCTGCCCCCTGACTCACTTCCCCTATATGGGAGTGGTAACTGTCAACAGTTCAAAGGTGCAGTATGTAGAATTAAGTGGCATCTAGCAAACAGACATGGCAGATATGGAATATAATCATCACAAGTATGATTAATAAGGGTCCCATGAACATAGAATGGTTGTTGCAGTCTTATCTTCCCCCTCTACTAGACTGAGCTGCTACACTGAGCCCGACACGCGGTAGCATGCAGCAGACGCATTGTTCGTTGCTCCCAGGTTTGAATGAGCCCGATATCTACATAGGGAGGGGTCCTCTTCCACGGAGCCCGCCATGTTTCTACAGGTGCCCAGAACAGACAAACGGCTCTAGAGGACGTGCTTTAAAAATCACGATTTTCCTCGTACGCTATGACCGCTTGATTTACAGACTTAGTAAGTAAATACAATTTATAATCCCCAGACATCGTCCACTCTGTCAAGGATAATTCCAAAGGCCCGTAGCTTCTCCTGTTGTCGGAAAGGAGAGGTGTGGAGGATGCAATCTGCAACCTAACCACTAGATGCCACTATATTCTACACTTTTAAATTGAGACAATTTAAATCGAATTGATGCACAGACCACCTTTGGTCTCACAACTTCCTTTTCGGCCATCTCTATAAAATGGAACAAAATTTCAATCAAATCATTGTGAATTAGTTTCTCCGCTAAATAACCAAGTAAATGAAGAATACTTGTTTTGTCTGGGGGTAGAATAGAATTGGAATGATTTCATACAGAAACATTTGATATACACTTCACAGTGAGGTTAGGAATGTTGCATTGTGTGTACATGTTTTGGTAAGTGTGTTACCTGTCTTTTGAGATGGGCGCCACCAGCGGTGCGTACCAGTTCACGCTGACCTCACAGTGGGCATCAAGGTAAATCAGAACCTGAAACAAAAGGAAGGCCTTTGAGAAATGACAGCCGCTAAATGTGGACCAATCCGTGCAGGATAAAATAAGGGAGGGTGAAACCCAGTGAAAATCATTGTTGATACTCATTTAGAGAGTAATCACACTCCAAAGCCTTTTGATCAAGCTGGAAACAGCATACCTGTCCTATAGTGGCCTTCTGGGCACCTATGCTCCTGGCTTGAATAAGTCCTTCTCTCTTCTCGTTTCTGAAAAGTTTGACCAGACCGTTCCATTGTTTGATGTATTCTTCCAAACGCTCCTTAAGATGGACTATATACGCACAGTGAGGCATGCACATAGACACAAAGAAATGGACAGATAAGAAAACAAACAGACAATAAACTCAATGACATACATATACAAAAAACAATAACTCATCTCTGTAAATTGGCCTAGTATTTGCATTATGAGCTATTAAATACATTTACTAGTAATTATGCAATTAACCTAAAACAATCTCCAATCCATTTGTGTTTTCTTTGGATGGAAAAAGTATTGAATATTTCCAAAATAATATTTCCTTACAATTATACAAAGAGTGTGTGCATGATGCAATACAAAAATATATTAATTACATTACTATTTAGTCTGTCCTACTATAGGTGATTGCCTAGAATTAAGATGATAATTATGATTCAACATTTTAAAGGTGTCCTCTTTACGGCTGTTCACTACAGAACGCCTACAGTGGTTGAGGAAGTCGGAGATCAAACACTTTCAACTTAATGACACTAATATTCTGTATTACTGGGGTAAGACAAAGGCAGCAATGAACAATTCATCTCATTCAATCATGTTTACCTTTGTTGCTAAAGTCATCTATCATGACAATCTCCGCCAGGTATCTCCTGGGCGTCCTCTTAATGACGCTGTGGACGGTTCGCATCAGTGTGGACCAGCCTTCATTATGAAACACTATGATGACACTAGAAGTCAGCAGCCTCTCATCATAATCCCAGTGCTTACACCTGGAAAAGAACAGAGAGGGGATGGTCATAAGAAAGAAAACTAAATTATTGTTAAATCTTCCCTCCACACCCAACCTTCATTGGCATTACTACAACCTCTCCCCTTTTTCCATTTGGCTGCAGGTATAGGTCCTGGATGTGAAAGAGCCGTTTTCCTAGCACATTAAACACCATATTACTGGGAGTCCTGCTGTGGTTATTGCACGTGGATGATGCCCCTTGGTGTTCTGGACCAGAGACTACCTGACACGCAGACCACAGAATAAAAGGCTAGTGGAATGCATTCTCCCAAAGCCATCTATAGGTATGGAACGTTCTTAATGTCTTCTATTTGGAACAGAGACATTTTCTACAACACTGTGTGGACAGGAATGTTTCTGAGAAAGGATGAGGATAAATGACTTTAGTAAACAGGGTTAGCGGGGGATATCTGAGTGGTGCAGACTTTAGGAGGCAGGGTCTCTGCTGGGGGCCACGCTGTACGCAGTAGAAGAGCATGCTCAGCAGGCAACCAAGCTGGCCTTATTGTTCTACGGCAGGCTACCGCAAGTCTTACCTGCCCTGTTGCAACATCTGCCTTCATTTTCTGGACTATACCCAATGTAAACAAAGTTTACATCAATGAAACAAAAAAGTTGCCGTTCTCATTGGAGACTAAGATCTCCACTCGGTTTTGTAACCCTGATCATAACAAAACTGATGAATATAATGTATAAGCGTTTAACTGATTAAAAAGGATTGATACATGTGAATGATGCCTTTCACGGTATAGACAATTTTCAGCGAAAATGCACTACCCAGTAGGCTACCGACTGAGAAAAGAATTGTTGTGTCCTTAAAGCACACAAAGTCCGCACTAAGCACTCTACAATAAAGCTATCTAAATCGTTGAGCAAACAACAGACTGAGTGATCCGAGTCTGGCCATTGTTTCAGCGATTCAGTTTCAATTAACAGCTGGCCTTGGGACTGTCCTATTTGTTCCATGCAATAAAAAGAAAGAAAAGAAAATTAATGAAATTACAACAAGCCTTGCATTTTACTCTATTCACGCTCAGTAATACTTTCTTTTTCTCTCATCTACGGCTCTAGTTGTAGGCATAGATCTGTCATTAGAGACAAGATATAATAATGCAATGTAATATTAAATTCTCTTACCCATATTTAATAGTCTATAAAAGTTTGATGCAATTGATTGCCATATATATGATGTGCCTTAGGCTAGATCTATAGCTACCTATATATTCTTGGAGCCATCATTTGAGTGAAATTGGTTAGAAATGGCAGTGGTCTGTCTGGTATTAGTGTATGACATGTAAATATATCTGTTCCTACTAGTTGACTATGCTGTATCCGACCATTTAGCACTTTGTGTCTGCCTTGTGTATGAAAGCGCTATATAAATGAAGTCGCCTTGCCTTGCCTTGCCTTAGCATTAAGACCGCTCACACCTGTTTAATGAGTTGCTTTTGAATTATTTTCATACCTATCCTTACAATCAAAGCCGTGTGTAGAAAAACAGGATAATCAGGACACATGTTCTAACAGTTTAAAAGGGACTAGAGAAATGGCAAGGCGGTACACAAACATCTCAGTATTAATCAGTACACTAAATGCTGTCATTTAGAACAGTAACAGCAGTGCATGTAATAATAGCATTGGTAAAGAACTTACTCCTCATGTCGTAGGTCGTTGATAGACCTATCCAGGGATATCATGTCACTGGCAACCATATTGAAGCCAAACTCTTTGATAGAGGCCTGCACAGCGTCTTTGTAATCGGGTCCCAAGACAAAGGGCTTCCCAGCCTCACCGGGGCCCCCGGGGACCCCAGCAGGCTCCGGCTCTTTGGGTTCAAAGTTCCCCAAGCTGTCTTTCTTTAAGATCGGGCTTGTGTAGGCATTGGAGTGGGGCTTAAATGTGACGTATTGTTGCTGGATCGCCTGATTCTGATTGGGGATCGCAGGATGGATGTCTCTGCCTGAAAGGAGAAAGATAAGAGGTTAGCAAAACTCCAAGATTTAGATGCTTTGTTGGCCATTAATGCATTTAGACTGTGGCAACCCGCTAGTCAGGTTTAAATGTTTTTACCTAGAATTGAATACATGTAATATTATTTCTAATAATTGACAATATGGTGTTTTGTTCTTATCCGCCCACTTCACATTGGTCTACAACTACGTAGTATACAAAGTTATTCAATTAATAATTATTCGCAGCCTACATCGTATGTGTGGGCTGCGACAACCACATTTAGTTTAAACTAATTATCTACATAAAAAGATAGAGCTTTTTGAGAGATTTATCCAAGTTTAAGGTTATAACCATTTCCTATAAAGATGGGATTATTTCCTGGGGAAAGTATCTTAACGGCTTGATTACCAGATGGGCTTATCAATATATTATTTCTATACATGTTTAACCCAAAAGCTAATGGCTGACAATATCAGATATCAAATGTTGTGCATCATTGAAAACTATTTCTCAACATGGGTCGGGCCATTGTGATACTGATATGTTTGTGATAAAGCTAGGCTGGGCAATTTATTTTTTAAGTTTTTTTTTTAAGTGTTTTTTTTGTCACATGTCTTGGATTGTCTTTATATCCCACAAGCAATCAATAATTCAAACGCTCTTACAAAAAACGTTTAAAAAGTTCAGTATCTGTGCCTGGTTCAGGCCTGTAATAAGCCTGTCCAATTATTTCAATCTGCCAGAATGAATTGATTGGACTCTGCCAGTGTCTTCGCGCAGCACGGGAGTCTACCACAAGGATAGAAGGATCTTTTCCTAAAGCTAGCAAGCTATTCTTGTGTTTTGGGCGACGTGGCTTTGGAGGGAATCCTAAAGGAGGTTGTTTGGATCTCTTCAAAATAGGGTTCGCCAAATTGCCTACCGTGGTTTTAATTTCAACATTGTTTCAGAAATAAATCAAATTAAACCATATCTCACCTTGTTTGAGTCTGATAGAGTTCAAGTCTACCTCCACTCCCTCTACATGAGGCCATGGTACCACTGGTTTAAAAGGTTCCACCGGGTCCTTTCTTGGTTGCAGACTATCCTCCTGTTGAAAGAATGTTGGTTTTGGAATTGTGATAATTGCAATTTCTATTTACAATTTCAATGATAACAATCAGAACTAGCTAATGTATTGATATAGAAGCAATTAGGCAAGGCAACTTTATTTATATAGCACTTTTCATACACAAGGCAGACTCAAAGTGCTTCCCATATAAACATTGTCATAAAATAAAATAAAATAATAGATAAGTAAAAGAAAACATATGCAAAGAAATGAGTAAAATAGAGAAAATAAAAGAAAAGTTAAAAAGGCATTTTAGTAAGTAAAAGAAAACATATGCAAAGAAATGAGTCAATGTATTTAAGCAATGTATTTAAGATTTAGCAGAAAGCTAAAGCAAACATAAAAGTCTTCAGTCTTGTT
>OOFH01092518.1:0-17584 GCA_900323355.1 Merlangius merlangus
GCGGGGCAGGCGTTGGCCATAAAAGACCCCCGGCCATTACCCCACTCGAAGGGCGACCCATAGCAGTTGTAAAATCTTTAGTGCTGATGCAACGTGGAGACGGCGCGATGCTCCGTGTGGACAACACCCACCGCTGGCCTCAGCACGAAAATCAATAGGCGGCCTTTTAATGGGGGCCTCATTGCCCACTATCACACATGGAAGATGATAAAGCCCAGTGTGCTTTTAGTGACCTAATGCGCGGGCCAAAGCAGAGTCCGAGGAGACCTCATAAAACTGTGATTTATTGCCTTATTTACTATGGAAGTAAAAAGACAGAGATACCCTTTTAGAATACCAAAGAGCCCGCTTTGTTATTCTGCCTGGTGATTTAAGAGCTTTGGTCTGTACAATTAAATAGCAGTCGGCTTTCAATTCTGCTTCTGACTTGGTTCATGTCCCGAAGCTGTACATCCATTATCCATGCAACCGTTCTTTTGTATTGTGTCTGCGCAATACCACTCAATCGTTATTCATATCCCACGTCGAAGTCGAGCGAAAATGACCACAAGTCAGCAGGAGAGAGAGACATCCCGCGGTCGTTCGCACAGATTGCCACAAAGTAGTCCCGGCACGATCTAGAAACGGTTATACCGGAGGTGTTTTATCGCCCGTCATCATCGTCTTCTTCTTTTTTTTTTTTGGTTTGTTTTTTTGTTTGTTGTCGTGCCCAGTATCCGTTCGGGGAGAGCATGGCGCGCGCGCTGCTGCTGCCTCTTGAAGCGGCGCTGCAGACCACCACGCACACCTACTGCGGCAGGGCCAGCCACCTGTTTACCCAGAGACTCCAGCGCAGCGCGCGGCACTCCCCGCACTCACACCCACGGCAGCGGTGAGGACGACTCGGGAGGGTGATGGTGATGATGATGATGATGAAGATGATGGCGATGGTGGCGATGGCAGTGTTTGATGATGATGGCGTCGTCATCCGCTTGGCACATCAGTGCCGCTTCCCCGTTAACGACTGATGTCTTTCTTCCCGCCAGACTTCCACGCTATGAATGTTTTAAACGAGGCCCTGGTGGGGATGTGGGGTTCTTTGGGGAGACTCGCAGCTTTCACCCTAATGAGCCAGGCTCAGACACTCCCTAGCCTCCAACGCACAGGCGCTCGCGCACACACACACACACACTGGATCACACACACACACACTCACACACACGCACACACACAGGCACACGTACAGTAACCTAAAAACACAGGGACATACACACGCACCGGCACACACTCACACACACACACACAGTAATGCACAGGAGCACAAAGACACACACACAGGTCGATCTGTCGCCCACTGCCACCTGGGCAGTGTGATTATGTCTTAAAAGCTACCACATGGGACCGTGTGTCTTTTCATAGTTAGTTTTTTATTTGAGACGGTTAGTGGTACGTATGCGTCTAATGGAGGCAAAATCAGGTAAATAATATCCTCTTTTAGTACGGGAAAAGAAGCACTGAAACCACTTTGCCCAGCCAACCTTGTACACAACGTAGCGTCTATATCGCTGGCAATCAGCTGCCACGGCCTCATGGGCAGACAATCACTTTCACCAATGTCATTACTTCTTAAACAGAAGTACAGTTGGGTACTTTAATGAATTGAATTTCATAGTGAATGATAGGGTAAGACGATCACATTAGACTGATTGATTGCATTATTATATATTGTTATGGTTAGTATAATGGTTATTATAATTCTATAATATATAATATAAGTGACTGTGGGCCTTACAGGCAGTGTGTTTATGTGTACTCTAGAAATGGGATTTTTAATCAAATTGAGGCAATGGCCCCAATGTTGCGACTATAACCACACGTAAGTCTGATTAGTTTTACCATTCCATAATCAAATGCGTGCTATGTCTACATTTCTCCAAAATGTGTTCCTGTTCTCCCAGGATTTTGAGTTCATCTTAGTCTACTTGGTTTTAGACAGCTTCTTACATCTGCAGAAAAAGCTTTTCCTATCCTCTGATAATAATGATGGAAAACACAAATGATTGTACTCCTCTCATTTGTTTTCCTGTTGGTCAATGTATCGGGATTATTAATTGTGTCTGCTCAATCTACTCAGATTTCATGATACAAATGTGATGAAGATGTCAAATAATTTGCACTATTCATTTTTTGTGTACCAGCCTTGATGCAGCGGTTGTTAATGATCTTTATTTAAGTTTAAATATTGAACATTTCCACTTAAATAAACAGCTTTTATGCCAAAAAAACAACATGGCTGTCTATCGATTTTTAATCATGACATGTCATTCATTCTCAATAAGATACAATTTAAGCGGCCACATAAGCCTAAAAGTGTTTATTAAGTCAATATTTGGCCCAAAGGACAGAAACAACTCTATAGAGTACAAGACCCAGTTACTTCTGATCGGTCTTAATTATAATTGTACTTATTTGATCATTTATGAACGATAAATATCAAACGTGTGTTGCATCAGTCGGTTATGTTGTTAGTGAAGCTTGCTGCCACTGAAACGGCTGTTGCTCAGTGGGTTCACAGAAAGCAGAAAGCATGACCAATGAGATTTCTGTAAGCTTAAAATGAGAAATCAATGTGTGTGAAGACTTCAGAAAGACTCGTTGGCTAGCCCAAAAAAAGTTGATGTTCTGCGGCCTGTAGCCTCTGGGCCCTCGCTTCACAGGCAGATTGGAAGACGTGCATCGAATGAGCTGGATGGACTTGGTGAATTTTAAATTCCTAAAGAGACAGGAAGGCTTTTTTTTCTTTTCAACATTTCAACATTTTCTTCTAATGCCACCATTCAAAATGTCTTATTATAGCACCAACATTGACATTTTCAAATACTTGAATGATGGAATGAATTATTGAACATCTAATAAGCTGTATATTTCATTCGTGATCAAAGATGATTTGATAAAAAAGGTTCAACCGATAAGTGAAGCACTGAATAACCAGCGGGCATGATGCACATATTTAGGTTTTCGAGCTTGGGCAACGTTGTACCTTCAACGGTGGGTTCAATGGTGGGTGGAAATATTTGTTATGAATATGGCTGTCGCTCATGTTATTAGTGTTACGAGCAGGACTATAATGAGGATTTTTCTTGTGGCGCTTTCAGGTCAAGTAATAGACTGATGAAGCCCCATTCAATGGAATCATTCATTTGGTATAATTTGAATATCAGACGGCACGTCTCGTAAGATGGATGCTTACAATAAACAATCTCTCCTTTTTGGGGTGAAAAGGCTAATGCTACGGAGTTGCACTGTGAGTGTGATGGTAATTGAGGTCTGATTTCCTTTCTTTCATTTTGACCTGAACTGCCAATGGATTATTCATGCCATTGCTTGCTCGCTTTGCTTCCCCTGATGCTCAGTAGCACTTTAAAGACACAGACATAAATTACATTGGAAGTACTTTCGGAAAAAAAGGAGAAGAAAATGGCAGAAGACAGAGTATAACAGGATGCGTGAGTGAGGGAAAGGTCATGTTTTGTGTAAGTGTCTGTGTTGCTGCACCGCAAGAGGCTGTTGGTTAATTCTGGTCGCTTGTCTCCTTCTAAATAAACGATGTCATGTTTGACAGTTATTATTATAATATTCTGACTTGCCCACAGGAACGAAGCAATGATTTGTACTTAATTGTGGAGGATAGGTCAGCCGATTGAACAAATGAATGATACACACATTTTTGCAACAGATAGCAAGGTCTTTTCCCTTCTCTGTCCAATATTATATTTTTAATGTTTATGACATTTTAAAAAACAATTTGTGTTGAGGTTTGAACGACTGGAACTGAATCTATCATTTCAGGAGGCATCTTGAGCATCAAAACCTATCCTTAATGGTTCAGAGTTTCACAGTACTCACATTCCTACTTTTCGGTCAAATACACTTTAGTGAAAAAGTTCAGTTGGGGAAACCGTCCGACCTGACTTGGCGGTCTGACCCAATACTGGGTTGTCAAGAACATAATAACAACTGTCTTTCCTTTTCTTCAGTCAAAATGCTGCTTTCCTATTATTATTCCACAACAATGACCCGTACGTGAACACTACTACTCGGCTTCCATTTTCTTTCCTTGGAGTTTGGTGTTGGGAGAGACACTAAGTAACAGCCATGTCTCCATTTCTTTCCCGCCCTTTCCATCATGGCTGCGGGCAGAGTGGAGATAGAGCGTTTGTGCGAGAGAGGGAGAACATTTTCACGAATCCATCTGGCGGGGCTGCTGAGACAGGTAGAATAGTGCTGATAAGTCAAGCTTTAAAACAATGAATATAATTTACTCGTTAGCATTAGCTATGCATGAGCTCTTCTTTATCATGCCGAGCAGCGAATTTGCTACTGTAAGCAGGAGCCGAGGTGGAGATATATAGTATGTACGCGTATGGAAATAAAATGGAAATGAAGGGCCAATTCAAGAGAACCAGCGTGGGCCTCGCGGGATCCCAGTGTGAAGTACGCTTACAATCACGCGCAGTTAAGCACAAGCTCTTTGCTAAATGGCTGGATTGTTCACCAAACTGTTCATCATTTAACTCTGAAGTTTCTGAACTGACCAAAACATAGACCTTTTATTGAGTTGTTGTACAACGCCACTTTTTTAGAACATTCACATTCTCGTACTACAGAATGATCTAGTTTTGCCATCCCAGAGTTTCAATTTTTATATTTCAAATGAAACAAAGGCCAGTATCCCGTACTGCTACATGGATCAACGTTTAACAAATCCATAGACGACAGGCAAACCCTGGGAGCAGCAGTCATCATTCTCACCCCAGAACCATAAACTGCCACTGATTCACAGTCTCAGCGTTACCCCCCCCCCCCCGGGGGGGCAGCTCCTTATATGGGCATCCCAGAAAAGTATGCCGTGGCGGCAGAATGTTTTATAGCAACGCCGCCCTCCGCACGAACACAAAATAACGACGTTATCACTCGGACCTACTCTCGCATTCGCCCTTTTTCCAGGCGCGGCGGCAGCAAAAGTCAGCTTGATTCATGATCTGAACTCCTCAAGTAATACTATCAGTAATACTACGCGTATAAAAGGATATCAATCTCTTCAATTGACGTTTTTTTCTTCTTTTCTTTCTCTCCCTCCTGATAAAGCGTCGTTGTTAATGAGCCGCGTCTCGATGCCCCCAGGCCACCGGGGCCGCGGGTCGGAATCAATGGCTCGCCAAGTGTTGTGAGCGAACAAAATGCCCTCTGATTCAAAGGCGCTCACTTGATTGTTTTCGCGGGCCGCTGCAGAGAAGGCGCATCCGTGGACACGCAAACGTGAACCCACGCAATGATTTTCTCGACGATTAAAAGGCTCTCGTGAGTAGATAAATATTGCTGCTTGAGCGGATTACATACGTTACACACTTTGCTCAGGTGTTTTCTTACAGGATGTGTGGGCTGTGTTCCTGCATGCCTAAACGCATGTTTATTTGTACATAGTTAGCTTGGATAATGTAGACTGATGACTTCTATCAATGGCCCACATTCACTTTGTTTCCTTAAGAATATAACAAGGTACCAAGCAGTGTAGCTAGGTGCAGTGGCTATAGGGTGTCTGACTGCCAGCCAAAGGTACTGGGTTTCGACGCCCAGTGTTCGCAGTTTGTCTGCAGGCATGCTCCAGCAAGAGGCCTAACCTCTTCCTGTTCATTAGTAACATGGATCTGAAAGAATAGAAGCACTAGTAAATGTCATGGGATGTGGCTACTTGAGCTGCAGGTTCAATCCTATCTGTGCGGAGCTTTGTGGCCCATCCTAGTGTGGCACACATGAGTGTCGAGTGATACCACACGACTCTACGCAACGTCAAAGCCCATCCTCTGTTTGGCCGTTGTGACCTCACTTCTCTCAAAGTGTAACTTTTTTTAAGTAACTGAAAATGATCGATTTCACAGGCATCGAACCCAATCCCTTCGTCTTTTGTTTGTGTATCTCTTGTCTGGTCCGTCCTCCGTCTCGCAACTGTGGGTCGTTTTGGTCATCTTTTTGTTTCCGCCCATCTGTCCTCCGTCTAATTTTCCTGATCAATCCTCCACTGCCCCGGGCTGCCCAGCGAGCGGTTTCCTCGCGGACTACTAGAGTGCCTCCATCCGTGCGTGGCAGGGATGGAGGCGAGCATGACAGCTGACGAAACATGATGGATAGGCCTGGTAGCACTCATCTCTGACACGGAAGGAACCGTCACTGATCAAACGGAGAATATGTATATGAATAAGTCAGTGCACACGGGCGCATGGGAACATGGAGTAAGTAAATGTGTATATTAAATGTCTTTATGTATTCCTTACATAGGCGCCAACTGTGGCATGTTATATGTCAAGGGAAGCGGGATGGAATAGAAAGTAGGAACACCGTTTAGTTTGAGGCCCATTAAAAAGGATGGCAATGGATCCGCCTTCCTAAGAGCTGGTAGATCGGTCTAATCAGACGAATGACTTCGGAAACACAACTCGACGAGTGCAAGGGCTACAAAATATACATTTGTTAAAGCGCTCAACCATAACTAGTGAACAAATTGCCTCCAGACTGCCTTATTCAAATGTCCTTGTTATTTTTCAAGGACACGTTGCTACTTGAAAACTAAAATGTAATTATAATTTAATTATCATTACTTGCGCGTGCTCAACGGTCTGAAGAACCCGACACTCTCAGATATGATTGATCCGAGGTGAGTGCAGATGACAGGAAGGGCGTCCGTTTCATCAAATAAGTCTCGATTAAACACAATATTCTCTCTTTCAGAAAGCCATCACTCATTCTTCTGCTTCTTCATAATCTTCTTATAATTTGCAGTACTAGGAGTCACTGGTATCAATAGACTTGTTATTAAAACAGGCACAATGTACTGACAAATGTACCTATTGTAAGTCTCATTGGATAAAAGCGTCTGCTAAATGCCCTAAATGTAAATGTAATGTCCCTTTCTATTTAGACAACAGGTAATCTGAGGTCCAGCAGTCTTGCTATGTTAGCAAAACCTTTGGGGGGAGATAGTAGTAGTTAGGCCTTGTTTCCTGTTCCTGTATCGGTAGATATTCAACCGACGAAAACTCGGATGAAGCTTCCAGAAAGGTATTTTAATATGTATTTCTACAGTGGCAAGCCTACCACTGGATGGATGACATCTTACTTTTTATTTTACAGCTTCCTAATCTTGGGCAAATCTTTGTTTGCCAATTACACACTTATATTACTACAGACCTAAATGAGGCAAAAGAACGTGAAACGCCCCAGTCCCCAAGATTCAAGCTTGTCTGCCATCAGACTTTAGATTTGGGGAGACTAGACGAGCGGTGATACTGGGTTATGTTTCATATAATTTTACACCCTAATCATGCATCATGTATTATTTGGCGCAATACAGAACACTTTATTTTTCAGCTTTATAAATAACCACTTTATGATTTCCTCCATCCCAGAACAGCCAATCCTAGACAGCAAACACAGGTTATTCCAGCCAATCCCATTATCTCAGAACTGCCACAGAACCAATCAACTGCTTGGATTCGATGCCAAATTGGCTCACATACTAAATAGGATCATGATCACTGTGGCATAGTGAAAAACAACTAAAAACTGATTAAAATAAAAATGGCACGCAGCGCCATCTTCTCCCCTTTGGCAACAGAATGGAAAAGATTGATTCAGTTTGCAAATCAGTGCTTTTGTCATTACCTCAGAAACCCACATTCTCTCAAGGTTGTGGATTAGGTTTCAGTTTCACATGTCACCATTTGGAAAATCCCACACAGCATTAGAATTTAAACCTTCAAACGTTTTTAAAATTAATTTGTCAATGCTCTGAATTCATTATTTGGCCCAACCAACCAAAATATGTTAAAACCCAACTATCTTAAATAAGTATACAAAACCCAATGTGATTTATGCAATTGAAAGACAATTGACCAGCCTAAAGGCAGAAATGTATTTTTCCTATACAAACTTATCGACAGGGATATTACCTGTTTAATAAAAGATTTCTGCAGGTTTTAGCACAAAGGAACTCCATCGTGCTTTCCCATTCTGTTTAATTGAAATTCCTTCAAGAAATCTATAGGTCGAAGGTATTGAATACCAATCGGCTACAGGGGATGAAAAAAGGAAATCTGTGTTCAGCGAGAGAGAGACTGATAAGGAAATAGGCGTGAAGATAGACCCTGCAGGCTCCTATGAGTGATGTGTTATCCAATCCCGTGAGAATTCAGATCTTCCTTTAATTGAAAGTGTTGTTTCCGTGGTCTTGTTGGAACGCAGAGCATTCGACACTGAGGAAGCCAGCCCCCCCCTCCCCTTCTTGCCACCAATTCCGTAGTCTATAAATCAAGTTATTGTGTAACTTGTGTAACTCAAACTGATGGAACCCCTGGAGACACTGTTTGCGTTTACTTCCTGATTGTTCTGAAAGACATCTGGCTGTCCCCGATCGCAGGAGAAAACAGAGTGAGCCTGCGTTATTGAGAGATTACAGATGATTGGCGAACGTTTCTTCCTTGTTTCATTTGGAAATGGGAAAGCCAAGGGTCTCAGGAGAATTTAGCGGCACATAAATCAGAAAGATAGAGAAGAATGGAGACATGCACATGTGATGCATACATAATATGTCAAAACTGCATTTGGAAATAAATTTGCATTTCATGCTTGGTACCTATGAAACTTTAACTTTATGTCTGTGGCTAGCAAACCGTCCATGGGTAAGAAAGTTGGAGAGATGAAATGAGGAAAAAATACAGACATAGTCATAAAGGTTCCTCAGAGACGGTTTGAGATCAGAAGCAAAGGGTTTATCTAATGTTTTCAGTTCTGCTTTGTTTTTCTCACCATTATTTCCATGGTTTCCAGGTTTGCGAATATATTCCGTTTCAGGACAAATCCTTTTCGTGTTATAAAGATCCCCAAATGTCACTGAAATTGGGGTGAGAAACCAATTCAGCCACCTACGTAGAGAATTACTGATACAAAGGTAGGCACCTTTGGCGGCTATTCACCCATGAAGGGAAGGGGTACCTTGTCGTGAATACCTTTTATACAACGTTGCTTCAAGATGCATCGATCAGTCTGAATGTTAGTGTTAACCACTGATAAAAGGCACACGCGACACAACGTGACCTCATCGGAGCATCTGTGTCATGTGATCCCAATTTTATAGCTGGAGCCAGACGTCTTTCTCTGAGAATACAGTGAAAAGGACCACTTGACTCCGGCGTTCCCTAAAGAATACCCAGCCTAGTGGTGAGGAGGAAGGCCAGTGTTGGCCCAAGGTCAGCCCACTAGCAGGGGAGCCAGCGGGGTGCACAGAACCCGAGGCCAGATGGAGTCATGACCTTCTCTCCACAGGGTGTAGATCAAGTACAAACTAACCCCTTGTAGTGCAGGGCAAGGCTCACACAGGCTGGGGAGAGGGGTTGGGGCTTGTATTGGGAGTTATTAGTGAGATTTTCCATTTTATTTTGTTTGACAGTGCAACACTATTCTTTTCCCCATTGTAATTATTTAAAATGAGCAGTGAAGGAGGCATGCATGGAGCAGAGGTGAGGATGGTGTCGGCAGGGTTCCAGACAGCCTGAGATGCATACTGAATAGATAAGAGCTGTTTGGCAAGGGACGGTGTGGAGGATTGGTACGGAATATTCAAGTTAAGAATGATTTGATTGACCGTTAATTCGTTAGAAATATATTGTTACAATCATTTGTCTTTAAGACATATTCAACCACAAGGCCATGAGTTTAACATGGGAAGGAATCCCATTAACACGTATGAATTACGAATCACGTCATTTCAAGGACAATCGTTAAAAAAAGAAATCGAAAATTAAAGTGTAAGATGGTTAAGAATCTAAATACCGAAAAAAAAATGCTTAAAAGTTGATGACTCAGCACTAAGGAGAGTGAATGAGTTCAATTGAACTTAATGAATCAGAAGGTTGTTAGTGGCTGCCAGTGGGATTGCCAGTATGAGAGAGTAGGCCATATACATTTCTTGTGACAATTCCACAAGCCTCCTCAACCCTTGGGGTTCAACCCTCCATTGATCATGTGATCTGTTAAAAGAAAATCACCCAATCCTTTCTCCTCACCAGCGCAGAACTCGATCTCTAACCTAAATTTCTTGTTCCTTTTAGAACAAAAGTATTATAAGGAGAGCAGGCCAAACTGAAAGGAGTCTGTGACAAGAAATAGCCAAGATGGAGAGGGCACGGGTCTAGTGAAAAGAGTTGGGCCCCCTCAGATGGGAAACACGAGCACCTGTTGAAAGTGGCTTTGTGAGTGCAGTGCCCTTGATGGCTTTGACACAGCCAAACCAATCCTCGGAGAGACCTTTCTGTTGATCCCTTTCATCTCATCGCTGCTTGGCAGAGAAACACCGAAATAGAGCCACACACTGAGATGGGGTTCTGAAACGGGCAGAAATTGCATCCTCGTCATTAGTTTATGCACTGCTGACTTTTACCCATCTAGCCTCAAAGAGCAGGATTCAGAGATCTGGATTGAAATGTTACCACTGAGCCTGAGGAGGCTGAGTTATTGTTTACACAGTGGAATTTGAAAGAATACAACTGAAACAAACTGAATTGACTACACTTTGTTAAAGCTAGAGTAGGCCGCTTTGGAGATACCAACAAGAGTGCGTGCAGGTGTGTAGAAAGACCGGTAGGCTAACCAATCAAATCATTCTGCCCAAATTAAATGATTAGATGGGCTTATTACCGGCCTGTGACATCAACATCCAATCGTCCTTTGATTTAAGGATTGCTGACGGTAATGTAAAGAGAATTGCAATACATATTTAAGCAGTTCTAAATGCACAAGGTTGAATTGGTGAGAGTTGGTAAGGACACTGTGTAAAGCACTGATGCAGCATTCAATATTTATAGTGTGTGTGACTATGGCCAGAGAGATCAGGCCTTCAAGGTACCACTGTGTCAGTACAAACATATGCTTTGAATGCGTCCAAAGCCATTTAAAAACATGCCACATAATAGTCTATACTAATGTGGCAAGGATGTACTATAACTGTTGTTTAAAAAATGCTTGACATTAATGAGTGAAATCACCTAACCAATACCATCCTACCCCTAACTAGCTTAGAAATGAAAATTGAAAATAAATTGTAATAAATAATGTAGTGCATATTGCTCAGGGGCTTTGTGAACAGCAAGGTAATCGAATACCAGAATAAAGTGTATGTGGCATATTTGCATGCCAGACACTCCATGTGTTTGCGATGGCATGTTTAAATGATGGAAGATTCAACGATCACACCACGGGCCTTTTATATGTGCAGAACATTTTTGGGTAGGGGAGGGAAGAATCATAAAAGCATCGTTTGGCTTTGTGCTACCAGTTCGAGCAACCTTTTTGCCTCTGCTCTACCCCCTAATTTCATTACAAAGCGTGCAATGCACCAATATGCAAATTGCCCCAGTCTAGCAGAGCCATCTACACATTCCTGTTGAATGTAATCAAGTTGGATTCAGCCCTCTTTAGCCGCAGACATAGGGCTGAATCAAACATTCATCTCGGGCCTTTTCTGGTATAATCCAAATTTCCAACTCAATTAACATTTAAGGAGAGATGCCTGCTTCTCATTATGATTATATATAGCATGGCATTTATATGGCCGGTCAGAGAGAGAGAGAGAGAGCGAGAGAGAGCAACGCACCGTTTAATCTTCCAAAGCACGCACTACCGGCTTATCCCATGACTCCGAATGTCCTGATAGAGCTTCTAATAAGTTCACATAAAACGCATATCTGATTAAAAAAAGAATGTAATCGACCATGGATTGTAGGAGCGTGAACAGAAAGTACAATGAGGGAGGAAGGTAGAGAGACTACGGTTTTAACATGAGTCATTTGCTTTTAGAACGGATGAGGGTCTCATTCCAGACCAGATCATGCAAGTCAAAGGACCCTGTGAAACTGTGGAAACGGATGACATCCTCTGCATTAGAGATGATGTAATCGTCATCCTCATGGTGCCATCGGGGAGTCAGATACTCAGTGGATAAGAGTGGTACTGGGTTCGAATCCCCCATGGCCACAGCCTTTAGGGAGCCTTGAGCACGATTACTAACCAGCCTTACCTCCTCCTAGACATGTATCTGGATTCCCTGAGGCCGCTGGGGAAAACATCGTCTACTATTAAACAGTCAAATGTAAGTCAAGGTAAATGGTGCCATTCAGGCTAACCGCGTTCCCACGTGTTCTCATCCCACGACGGAGAACACCTGGAATTGGGCGCCTCAGATGTGCGGGTGGTGGCGGGAGAGGGGGCGGGACTTCCGAGCGAGGAATATCGGTTTCCTTTACATTAATAGTGTCGAGAGGGATGCTGGAAGGGAGTGGGTCCAATGGAGGGGTATGCTTTTACGTAACATCTTTCGGATATTTTTTGTCGAATCCTTCGGAAGTATAATCTCTGCATTTCTTCTCAATGATGTGTTGTTCTCTTCTTGTTCTCTTCTTGTTACTTACATCTTAGTGTTTCACGGGGACAGTTAACTGACAAACTAACTTATTCACAGCTGATCAAAACTAGTAAGGGACCAGAGTCCCTCCTTCTATGTAAGTTTTAAATCAGAACTATTTAAGTTTTCCCATTAGCAGCTGATAACAATAGGCAAAAATTGTCTTGATGGATTGGCTCAGGGGTGGGCACATTTTATTCCTAAAAAAATACGTATTGAGTTCTTATTTTAATTTGATATTTTGTTTTAATTTGGTTAATAGCTCTAGTAGACAGGTAACATAATGCATGGTTAATGCATGATAACGCTGTAGAGCAATGGAGCCTAAGAGAGCTGTCACATAAAGCCACACAGTGGCGTTCCTTTCCAGCCTTTCTCCTTTCATAGGAACCAGCCGTCCAGCTTGTATGCCAACATCATAGAGTTGTGTGTCTGTGGGGAGTCCGATTTATCTTATAATAAATAACACTACTCTTGTTTGTTTCTTTCTTGGTTCTTATAGGGCTGTTCTCTCTTCCCCAGGGAATTCCTCCTCTTTCAGGTTTCAGTCAGAAAGAATAGCAAATGCCTGTGGTGCTGAATCACGATAGAAAGAGAGATTATGGGGGAGATTAATATTAGATTTATGATGATGATGACAAAGATAAATTATTTCTTCGTTAACAATCACCGTTTTATTAGGATTGTCTCCGATAACAGATAACCTTGCCTTGATTAGTACATTTATAGGCTATATATATATTTGTTGACAAGGCTTTGGGAATACAACATTAAATGGCAATAAACCCCTGTGCGCATATAACTATTAATTCATAAATTGAATTGTCATGAACAAAAGATTTTGCCTATTTTCATTGTTTTAACAGCAAGTTAATTCAACCTCAGCAAAGGAGTCGAAAAAACCCTCAATATTACTCCATTGTGGGTCACAAATTAACATGGTAAATTAATGTGTTTTGTTAAGTTTAAAGACAGAAGGAACGTGAAATATATCTCCGGGGAAAGTGTATAAAATAACAGCGCATCCTGTAAGATCCAATATCGCAGAGCTTGATTGTAATAGTCCTCATGGGAGCACTTCATGCAATAGTCTTTCTTTAGCTTTTGACAGCCTATATTAGAAACTATCATTACTAATATTCCTAGTGTGAAATAGAACGACCATTTGCAAGAAACCGCAGGCTTTGAATTCTACAACTTCAATAACTGGTGTTACGATTTGCTTCTGTCTGCCGTTGCATCTGAATGCCGAAAGCTAGGGTTTCATGCATCTCAGAAACCATCAACTATCGTCTGATGACGATTGACCACTGTGACAATGGGGAATATTATAGAGCTCCAGGGATCCGATGTTTCTCGACAGAATGCGCAAAATCAGCAAGTCTCTACGAACAGATGTCCAATGTAATAAAAAATGTTTTACTCTACACAAGGACTGTTTACCTCCATGCAAGGAGGTAAACATTGCCCGCATGATTGGTTAATACTACTCTACAAACTACAAACAAAAACACGTGTCATGTAACGTGACTTCCATTATTAAACCTACTAAGACGTTCATTAGTTAATTTCCTCTTCCCACAGACAACCATCTTAACGGTTATCTGGCGCCTTCTCAAACGCAGCAGACCATATCCCGTGTTTCTCACAGCGAAGCTGATTAGCAGTGCAGTGTGATGTAAATCAGGCAAGACATCATTCACAGCAGACTGGTAGCTGCAGAACAGGCTACAGCTTGCACAGAGGAACGGCAACTTTGTCTCTTCTTTCTGCTCCTGCTGGAAGCTACAGCAGTTGGAATTGGCACTGGGTTCTGGAGGGAAACCTACTCCCCTCGGTTCCTCTGAACCATCAGTGCTTGTTTACACTGAACTTCTCCTTAGAACCTCGAAAAACACCCTTTAAACATTTACTGCTAACGAGATGTAGCCTGCCAAGATTTTAAGTGAGGTTGTCTAGACAAGAAATGTGTTATCTGCAACGAGACATTGCTAATCTCTTTTACTTTTAGACTTTTTTATTTATTGTTTTCTTTACATATTTGTAAAGTGACAGCCTATCAGACTATCTGTGATCAAATAAGTGATTTGAACCTGATTCTGAACACCACATTTAGGATTTATTTTATGAAAAATACATTTTAAAGACTGAAGGGACAGGAAATATAGGCTACAGGGAGAGACATGTATACAATTAAAAAATATGAAAGAGAATACAGAGCTTGATTATAATAGTCAAGATGGGACCGATTCGTATATAATTTATCGCTACCTTACTAAAATAGTTACATGTTTTTCTCTTCATAGGCGTAATGAGTTTTATGGTGCATGGAAGATCCCAATATTTCTACCAGGGAAAAATAAAAAAACATATTTGACTTACATTTAACTACATTTCAATAATTTACTAAATATGCAATTTGCATCTTAATAAATGATTATACATGGAATCTGGGAAGAAGATTAGAGACATTTTGCAATCCGAGCACTAGAAACTAGGTCATGCTGTTGACCCAGTGCGTGGAATATGTGGAACGTTTCTCCATGCTCAATTTAATTTTGTTTTGAGCAGATTGATTAATAGGAATCCACGCCAGTCCTGCACTGGCTTTCAATTAAAATTTAATTCATAGGATAAAGGATTAGAAAAGTACACAAATCAATTGTTGGATATTGTTGTGTTTTTACCTCAGTCTTTATTTAGACAAATGGTTGGGTTGTGTAGATGTTATGGTATTACTGCAGAAGTGGTTACCCCCCGTTGTACACCCGCCTCTGACTAGATAATAACAATTGAATGTGTTTTGTTTTTGTTGGGCTTGTTTCCCCACCAAGCATGCATTTATTTTCACAGACAAATATTTACCCTTTTATCTAAAATGTCAATAAGTTCATCATAACACTGCCGTGATGGATGGAATGCAGTCTCCACAAATTAAAGACGTAATTACACATATTTTCTCATTTGGTTTTCTTAGCCATAATGGAATTAAGACACAACAGAGGTCACACAGGGTTAAGGCCTTGTATTGATTGGAAAAAAGTAATTAAATACTGCAGCCCAAGTCGCACAGATTGCTAGAACAAACATGCAATTGAAAAAGTAGTTTTGACTTCATAATTGATTTTACAGTAACATTGTTCTATTTTGAGTACATAAGAAGACGCACCTGTCCATGCACAATTTCAAACAACATATCCAGCTGTGTGGCCATGTTCCTCTTCTCCTTTAAGGATGATCTTTCTCAAAGTCTCTGATCCTCAGGCTCAGAGATCCATCTCACTGGCATGGCCGCCTGTTGTCTTTCATTCTGTTGCAACACTTATCCTATGTCTCCTACGTCCTCAGCAACACCCGCTTCTCCAATTCCCCAGGACAGCAACAACATTTTACAGCAGGGCACTTTGAGAGGGAGGTCAGCCTTTCATCCCGGCAGGCTGCCCTGCATTATCCCCGACACTCTCCCCAGCCTCTCCACCTCGGCCACCTCTATCTGAATTCTCATCTTGGAGCTTTTTCTGGGTTTTGTTTGTGTCTATTCAACTTTTGTTCACAGTCCAAGGAAACCTTTGGAGTGTTATTGTAAACAATCTTGGTTGTAATATGGTTCATGAAGAGCTTATTTATTCATGCATAGCAATAGTAATAACAATCATCATCAGCGTCAGGAATAGTAGTAGTATTAGTACTTTAACTGCTTCTAATAGTTAATCATTTCAGTCAGCAAAAGTCTGCTCTCATTGTATCCTCTTTGAAGTAAAAAGCTGTCAATCAGTTAAAAAAAAGAACAGTCATCAACTGCCCCTGAGCTCAAACAAATGTAAGACATCTTGAACTATCTTTACATTCAAGTACTAATTAATCTTCTAAAAACTGAGTGAGACTCATTATACAGTGTCTTTATATACAAGTACTTTTCTTCCATTGAACATCGTGTATCACTTTTGGATTGTGAAGCACAATCCAAGTCATGACCTTATTTGACCTTCGCTGATGGGGGGGGGGGGTTATTAAAGTATTCAAAAGAAACCTAGCCGTCCATCAACAGAAGACATATATTTTATGCTGGACAGGTTGGCTTCACAATTCGTGCCTGAGATGGGGGCGTGGCTCCCTTTATTAGAAGTATTGACGATCTTGAGGATCTGCAATCAGGTGGAGTGGAAGAGCCCATTCATTATCATTAGTTCGCTGTATAGCTGCTTGTGTAGGCTGTGATGTTCACTGCAGACCTGAAGAGGCCTATATCGGTCTGGGTGATCAAACCATTGTCACCGTCTCTCCCGGTTTCACCGACATTTCTGTTACCAATTCTACTTGTCAAAGACACTTTGACTAAGAGCATAAAGCGCGAGCGCGAATAGAATGGCACTTCATGATCTCTCTGATAAGAAGACGTTGTTGTGTAAAGTTCTGGTACGGCTGTTTACCGTTTGTTTTCTGCCCACAAACTCACAAATTCCCAGCTGACGCGACCCACATTGACTCCGAAAGAGAAAGAGCTGCTCCTGTTGTTTACATTCAAAGCGAGGGTGCACTCTTTGAATGAAACAAAATCACTAAATTCTGTTTGTCAGAATCAAAAACAAAGTCCTTTTGACAAACAAGACTGGCAACGGATGTTTTAGGGGAGACGCCGGGAGGGACGCTGACGATAGTTTGATCACCCTATCATATCGATGCCTATCCAAACCTCCACCCCCTACCCCTACCTGTCCTTATTCTCATTTGATAGCATCGCTGTTATCTACACCACTGGTATTACCATATCATATTATGTCAAGAACTAAATGAAATATTGCACCACACCATTAGATATGACTTGTTTAGCCCGTGAGCCTTATTGCATACGGTATCTACCTCATTACATTGCCAATATCAAAGTCATTTAGCGGGGAGCGCATGTGAAATGGACTTTTTCTCACTGCGCAAAAAAGGGTCCCTGTGTGTTGTTCTGCATACGTACGCTCTGCTCTCCTCCAGGGCCCGGAGAATATACGAATAGACAGGTTGAATGAAAAGATGATATCTCTGAAGGAAGCCCAGTCTAAAGGGCTGACTGAGGCTGACAACATATTATATCCCCCCCCCCCC
>OOFH01092522.1:0-11492 GCA_900323355.1 Merlangius merlangus
CTATTGATAATGATGTCAGTCAATTGTGTAACATAAGAGGATAAGATGACTTAGGCCAATTTATGAACATGCCTTTGTGATTTACTAAATTTTGAACCTGACTTGGGCCGAATTAATTCTGGAATAAGTGAGGCAAAACAGTGCATTTCTTTTTTTTCCCACTGCTGTAACAGACCATGAGGAAGGGTAGGCCTATGCCACAAACATCATGGCAATAACTTCACTAGCTTGGTAGACTCTTTTTTTTGGAAGTGGCCGCCATCTTGAAACGCTCATAAAATTGCCTAAGTCACTCTTGTCTAGTGACTTAGGCAAAATAAATTGGCCTAATTCACACTCTTGACATAGGCCATTACACTAAACGGGTAGGATCACATGATCTGTTCAACTGAGGATGTTGGGGATTTTACCAGAGGTGGCTAGCATCACAAAGAGCTGATTTAGGCAAGAAAATCATTTTGGCAAAAAGGTGACTTAGGCCATTACTTTAAGAGGGTGACGATATGCAAAAGTGTCCGGCGTTGTTGCCTTACAGTACAATTGGGTTTCATATGTTTTCCTTTAAATGTTTTGTATTTTCTTTAATCTTGAAAGGAGTAATTGTTGTAGAAATAGTTTCCCCATGGGACCAATAAAGTTATTTTAAGCCTTAACCGTAAACAGTTTTTCTTTGAAGAAAAGCTTCATCTCTAAAAGTAAACTTAAAAATTACAGAAGTTGTTTAAAAAGCGGAAGATTCATGACATCTTCAGACGGACGCCCCGACTCACGTTTTCCCTCGCACTGCGGTGCCCCTGTCCAAGCAGGCGGAGGCTCTCCTCATACAACCTCTGCAGAGCTTGGATCTTCTCCCTCTGCTGAAGCTCCCAGTCCTGCCGGAGCTCCTCTCCCAGCAGCTGGAGCTCCTGCTCCCGTCTCCTCTGCACATCGGTCCTGATGTGGAGAGCATTGGCGCGCGCCTGCTCCCGCACCTGCACAACAGAAAGAGGACCAGATCAGTCGAGAGATTATCCTACTGCATCTGGTATCAGAAAGACGAGTTTGGGACTGTGATTAAGGGTTATAGAAATACAAGGTGCTTGACTTTATTCTGTATGTTTTACAAGAGCCACCTGATAAAACAACAGCTTCATGACATGAGCATACATGATACAAGACATCAAAACAATATTAAGGTAAGGTAAGGCAACGCGGCTAAACAATTACAATTCCCCGCCTCGTTTTCAACATGACACGGACTTAGTCTCGAAGTGTGCAACTGGGAAGCGCAGCAATGACTACAATAGGAATACATGAGACCAAGGATGAAGGAACCATTGCTTATGTTTTTTGTTTGCACTGCTATTAACAGTAAGTTGCACTTGTTTGACGGTTGAGTTGAGTATGATTGAAATCCACGCAACTGTTTTTTTTTACCTGCTGTATCCGTATCTTTCTCCTCCTGTCTTGTTCCTCTCGGATGAGCTGCGACTCTTCATTAGGACTCAGCCTGAGCCGCCTGAGCGTCTTCCTCTTCATCACCACTAAGTTTAGTTTTAGTAGGGACGCAACACTGCATAGCCGTCGTGAACATTAAAACATCGTAACCTCAGCCACTCGGTTTAAAAGCTGAGTAATACAGATACAACAATACATTAGGGTGTGTTTCGGTTCACCCTGCCAACAATAGAACGTTGCGCGTCCTGGTACGTCACATCCGGTTGTTTGAAATGCCCGCTTTCCGGCCGCCCTTACTCGACGGTAGCCAATCAGCTCTCTCGTATAAAATAAACAACACATAATAATAACAATAAAATAAACAAATGGGTATTATTTTTTTATCCTATGGTGTAAATAAAGCCTCCGTGATGATTTTTATTGATAATCATAAAAATAACTGTTTTGTTTTTTAATGGATCTATGGATTTACTTAAATTCGAAGGCTTTGAGATTTGCAGTAATTCTTCCAATGATATTTTTCAATTATACATTAGTAAATTGGTACAGTGCATGGAATACATTTTGTACTTCACCATATCACCTGATAGTGACGTCCACATCACTCGCGACACATGATTGGTGACTTCACAAGGCTAACACACCGCCAGCTAGCTAGTTAGCAAACATTGTAATAAGAGCTGTTACGCCTAATTCTTTTAGTTTTGCCATCGCAACAACCACTGAAAATGGACAACTCTGGGAAGGAAAAGGAAGCCATGGCTCTGATGGCGGAGGCCGAGAAGAAGATGAAGTCGTCATCGTCGTTTTTGGGGGCACTCTTCGGGTTAGAGTTAGAATTTTCCAATCCAATACAGGGAACTCATAAGCCAACACAGCGGAAGAGCAGTCTCATAGCTACTAGCTTCTAGCTGTTAGCATTTAACTGTCAGCTAGTCCAGTGGCAAAACAACAACACACATAGAAAGTAACAAGCTAATAATGTCAGCTGGCGTTATACTGGGAACCATTACTACTATAACGTTATTATACTGCAAACCATTGCTACTATGTTATACTGGGAAACATAAGTACTATTATGCTGGAAACCATAACTACTACTTTAAACTGCAAACCAGGACTACTGTATTATACCTGGAACCATTGGTTCTATACTCTGTACCATTACTACTATATTATACTGGGAACCATTTAGAACTATATTATGCTGCAAACCATTATAACTCTATTCAACTGTGAACCATTAATACTATATTATACTTTGAATCATTAACACTACAATACTGCAAACAATTAATACCATATACAAAACCCACTGTGGTCCATAATGTACTGCGAATATGTCATACAGTCACACAGAACTATTGTAAGTGCCATGTGCTATTTTCCCATTTAAGCTTGTCAACAACAACTTGTCATTACAACATGTGTCAATTCCAGCAACTGCTAAATTATAGTATAGGTTTTGATGAAACAATCACAATTTCTCTAACTGAATGTGTGTTGTGTCATGAAGGAGCTCATCCAAGCAGGAGGAGGCGTGTGACCTGTATGTGAGAGCCGCTAACATGTTCAAGATGGCCAAGAACTGGTGCGGTAGGTATCTCAGCTGTCATGGATACGTACCTGGCAAATGTATACGGTTGGGGTAAACTTTGCTCTTCAAATGTGTATACTCTTAATGTTTCCAGCTGCAGGAAATGCCTTCTCTCAAGCGGCACAGCTACACCTTCAGATGCAGAGCAAGCACGATGCCGCCACCAACTTCATAGACGCCGGAAACGCATTCAAAAAAGCAGACCCACACGGTCAGCGAAAATGCAATCAATATAACTGCCTAGAGTTGCAGCTCTGTCTATCATGGACCTTTCCACATGAATGAATGAATGAATGAGTGAATTGATGAGAGCATGTGAGGCAGTAACATTAAGGGGCTTTGAGATGAAAAGCGCTATATAAATGCAAAGATAAGATGTCCAATGTTTTTATGTTCAAAGCATGTAAAATATGTTGTTATATTTTATTTTTTTCCTGAACAGAGGCAATTAACTGCCTAAGTCGAGCCATTGAGATATACACAGACATGGTAAGACATATTATTATCCAGTTTATCGTAATAGCCTGTTTCAGTTTGTATTGTGTACCGTTATATCTCCTTAACGTGTCTTTTCTATAGGGGAGATTCAATATTGCTGCAAAACATCACATTGCAATCGCAGAGATCTTTGAGACTGAGCTGGTGGATGTCGATAAGGTCAGGTGATATCTTTTTTTTTTGGGAAGTCTGAACGTGACGTAGAAAGTTTGGCTTGTTAAAAACATGGGGTATATTATTTGAATGTCTTGCTCATTTGGAATTCGCAATGCTAGGGTAGAAGCCATTTTATATCCCGACATTAATGTTTAATTTATTTGAATAATTTAGAGTACTCCCCCTCAACTATTTGACATGGGATTATTTGAAGGATTTTACAACCCTCAAAGGTCTCACGGACAATTAGTTAACCTCTTGTAAAAATAAAACACCACTATATCTCTCTGGGCTTCGTCATTTGACAGAAAGGTATATTTTAGTATTATTTAACGCTATCGTTTTTTACAATTCTGTGTTTGACCTGTGTCGTCTGTAGGCCATAGCTCACTATGAACAGGCTGCCGATTATTACAAAGGAGAAGAATCCACCAGGTAACGGAAATATGTGTGTTATATCAGTGCACAAAGTTCCTTCCATATGTTAGTTGCATATTTACTTGGAAATGAAAGTCTGATTATATTACACATACACTGTTCCGGGTGATCAGATATTTTCTGTATTAATATGAAGAGTCAGACTTGCGTCTAATGACACTAATGACACGTTGTATTATGTGTTTCAGCTCGGCTAACAAGTGCCTTCTCAAAGTGGCCACATATGCAGCTCAGCTAGAGCAGTACCTTAAAGCCATTGAGATTTACGAACAGGTGAAGCACATTACAACACTCTTATTGACTGGAAAATAAAATGTATTTATTCAAGTCTATGCTAACAGGTTGGTTCATGCTGTAGTAAAACCAGAGCTCATGTTAACTCCAGGTTGGGACCCATGCGATGGACAGCACCCTCCTCAAGTACAGCGCCAAGGACCACTTCTTCAAAGCTGCCCTCTGCCACTTCTGTGTGGACATGCTCAACGCCAAGGTACTGAATTGCCACGGCGGTTATTTGGTTATCTAGTTTTTATCGAAAGCGACTTGGTGGATTGAGGTACATTTCATGAAGGAGAAGCTAATGATAAGGGTTATACAGCTGAACGACCCTTACAGGTTGACTGTTGGCATTGGGGACCAAAGTGAACATTTCAGCAGTCAGAACACCGTAACCACTACGTAGTCCTGCATTTAGGGGTGTAACGGGACACAAAAAAACACGGCTCGGTACGTACCACGGTTTTGAAGTCGCGGTACGGTACAGGACGGTACGGTTCATAGAAAAAATAATTAATTAATTTCAAAAAACCTGCTTGTTTGTCAACAACGGAGAATGGCCGTAGATCAGCAGCAAAGAAAACACCAATTACTTGGTGTTATTGGTGTTTACATTTCTGAATTCCCAGACAGGGGTTGTTGAAATAGTGTCGTGAGCTTGGTTTGCACGGCTCTTTTTTTTTTTTCCACAGCAACGGTGACGGTAACACCTGGATGGTGCCTTTTCAAATGCGTGTGCGTGTTAAAGTGCTGTACGTAGACACGGAGAGCCCTCTCCGTGGCCGCAGAGCCTGTCGGAAGACCCTCTCCGTAGCTTACGTGCGCATCCTATATTTTTTAACTATCCGTCAACGCAATGGAGACGGCAAGGGCTGTGATTGGTCCTCTAACAAAGTCATTTCCGGTGTTGCACCTGCGGTGGGTCGCAGAAGGGGGGCAATGTTGCACATTTTCTGCAACGCATTATAACAAAAACATAAATAAAACCTAAGATCTCCCCCCACCGCTGGATCTTTCTTTTAACTAAAATTAATTCTAAACAGCATTTTACACAGTAGCCTAAAATAGGAAATGCTCAAAGGTAAAGCAGCGTAATTTAACACCGACTGTAGCGGTGTTAAAAGCTATCCATTGTATGGGCCTTTAAAATGCTAATCAAATAAAATGTATTTATTAAGCAATGTAATCACTTCTCCGGTTTGGCGTTGCACCTTATTTACCTTGTTTACTTTGCACATTAAAGACCAATATAACACCAAATAAGATTTGAAAAGCTTTGGCAGATTATTTACAACACTGCTTACATGGTTTGTAGTCAACATATAAGACCCACAAAATAATAATGGAGACGCTGTTATTAAACATAGTGTCCTTTTTGTCTGTCAGCTTGCAGTACAGAAGTACGAGGAGATGTTTCCTGCTTTTTCTGACTCTCGGGAGTGCAAGCTGATGAAGGTGGGTCTGCCGTACGGGTTTACCCTGTGTTCCAGTCGGTCACATGGGGCTTTGGCATGTACATATCAAGATAAAGAAGTGTGAGCAGATGTAAAATTTTGATGAATCTAATTTGAACTTTGCATTCGCGCCCTGTATACCAACCTGTCCATGCGAAGTAGCCAAATAAGTTTGCAAATGTACCTTACCTACCTGCAAATGTTTACCATCAACATTTAATTCTGTCCCTGTATAATTACAATGAAACACCATGAAGAAATGGTGAATGTACAGTTTTTTTACAGCTTTTACAGTTTTTTACAATTTAGAATTTATAATTGATTTATTTTATTCCATGCAGAAACTTCTGGATGCTTGTGAAGAGCAGAACGTGGAAGCGTATACTGATTCGGTGAGAAATGCTGAGTAATTACGTACTGTCTGTAACTGGGGGGCACTCGGGATGTGTCGGGACAGCAAACCTTTAGCATATGGCACACCCTCCCATCCTTTACGAAAGGAAAGGAGACAGGATTCTCTTATGCCCCTCCTCCACCGGCGGGTACGCAGTTCGGACCCAGCACGCCTCAGCCCAGTAGTGATGGTACGGTATAGCCCAGCTCAGTTACGGCTCGCGTCTCCACCGCCGACCGTGCCCTTATGGTAGGGCAGGGTTTGAGCCGGATGGAGTGACAGCTGCGTACGCATCGGGACCTCACAGCAGCCCGACACAGTGTAGCCTCCTATTAAATCCAAGGAAAAAGAAGAACGCGACACAATAAAAGAGCAACAATGTAGGAGGTCCAAGAAGGACGTCAAAACTTTTGGGAAACATTTTCTTGAATAAGCAAAGCTTTCGCCGTTATACAGAAATACTTTGCCGGTACTGCGTTTGCTTGTCATTATCCCCCTGTCGTACGGAACTGACGATTCTGTCGACCAATCAACGGATGGCGTGTGTAGCTCCGAGCTACACACGCCATCCGTTGATTGGTCGACAGAATCGTCAGTGTGCTGGCAAGTACGAGCTACTAGCTCGTACTTGCCAGCACCCTTTCAGGCGTCTCAGTACCCCAACGGAAATTGGGTGGAAATGCGCCATTAGCAACGCGGTTGTCTTCTAATGGTCATTCTCATGAATTCTCCTTCATATTTTCCTTCACCTCATAACATTTCCCATTGAGGTCAAGAAAAAGAAGGTAGAAAAGGACATAGTTTGTAATTGTTTGGACTGTTCGACCATGGCCGCAGTCTTTGATGAGGCATCCACGTTACAATGTTTGGCTCCAGACCTGTTGACAACAGAGAAATTTGTTTATTGTAAGGACAAAAAAACATCTACCCACAGAAGCATTTGTCCCCCTCTTACTAGACATCCACATAAGGGGGCATAGTCTACTCTGTGACCAGCACAAACCATCTACCCAGCGCTTCGTAGCTAAGGAGTTCCAGTACCCATTTGATGGCTGGGCCCTCTTTTTAACAGTGGCCTAGCAATGCTCCCTCCGATTTCAATTCCTACAGATAGATTCTGGGAACAATCACGTCCTTAATGAAGTCGGGGGGGATTTCCAACACTGGTAGGATGCAGAAAAACTCTCATAGGTCATGTAGCGCCTTCTCCATTTCCTCTTACCCTTCGCTATGAGGAGTTTGTAAGGGAAGGTCTCAAATATTTTAACTTGCGATATTGTTACCGGTAGGGATGGGTCAGAATATTAGATTATTCGATTATTCGTTCCCGAGGGTCAAAGTCGATTTTTAACATTTTTTACCATTCAAATAAACAAGAATTAACGGATGGAAGTAATGTTGGGCACCTCGAAGGGCAGTATCCCACTTATACCATGGTCACTTGCCAAAGAAAATAAATGAAGGATCATTCATTTATATTTTCATGCGTTTTACAATCCAAATATAAAGTTTTTCCACAAGCCATAACTTTGTTTCCCTGGTAACGCCTGAGGGTTTGACTAATACCTGGAACAACCATTACCCTCCCGTAAGGTTTTTATGCAACAGAAACGTTGTTCACTCCAGTAATTAGGACAGACCAGCTACGACTTTGCAACGGGATGTATTCTAGTCCGCTCACCTATGAGCCAGAGAGCTAATGTTATGCATTGTACATATTTATAATTCAAAATTCGTCCCAGCCTTTATACCACAGTTACTCTAGGGTCTGATTACAGTTTAATTCATTTTTCACAATTTACAAGCTCTCGTATTGGATGCTGAACAGACAATTTGACTGGAACTACTTAGCAGGTGTCCGTATATCAGGAATGCACACCCTGCAGCCAATCAGAATCAAGTATTCCCCCAGATCGCAGTATAAGCATGTATAAACAACAGTTTCCTGTGTGCTTATATGGCGACAACCCTCATTCTCATATAATCTTCCCAAAATCCCTGTGATTTGAGATTAACATTCCTGGTGGACTCAATTGAGACGCATTGTCAAAGCATTTTCCGCGTGAACAGTTTTATAAAACAGCAAGCGTCTGTGTCGATTGGGCTGAATTTCTTTTCTTTCCTGAGAGACGTTGGGTTATTGAGTGTCTTCGAGCAGTTGGTGGGGAATGCAAAGTGTTGTTGTTGTCAACGTTGACACTACAGTCCTTGATAGTTGGGCCTGTCGGAGCCTGTGAGAGGACAAGAAGTTCAGGACGGTTACATTTGTGGTGATGTTTTCTAAAGATAATTCACAACTAGCGCTGGTCACAGAGACATATTCAAATATTTGGAAGTGATCCAAAGGCATGTGCTAACAACTGCCAACATGCATCTCCACATAAACTTAAACGCCTGCCCACACCCTTGCATCACTCCCACAGACATGAGTTAATTTTATGGCAACAAAGAAAAGAGGTAAATATGCATTCTATTGTTTAATAACCACTCAAACCAGGTTTTTCTCCTCTAGCATGAAGGATGCTGGCTGTCATTGGTTTTCCTGGCCTGCCTGCTCACTGTTTGTTGGCTGTATGTTTGTATGGTTACATTCAATGACAGAGAGGATGTTAATTGGTAGGTAATTTCTCACTCACTCACTCACTCACTCACTCACATAAATAGTTAGATGTACACACTTGCATTCACCAACAAATTGACCCCTCAGAAGGGCTAACGCTAGCTTGTAATGTTTTGTTATCAGGAAGGGCTTCACAATTCTGAAACAGTGGGTGAACTGGTTCATGGTGGCGATCATTATATTTGCTGTGTTGACCTGCTACTGCGCACTGCTGCTGGTAAATCAAACCTAATGAACCTAATGGAGAACATGGACAGTGTATGTAGCTTGTGTCAGCATTTGTGTGGAAGAAATGATTACTGAAAGCCCTGTATTAATGCAACAGTGATTACGATTGTTTACAGATATGTATTCATTGAAGTGTATTTGTACCGTGTTATATATCTAAAGCAGAAATCCACCACTTCCACAGTATCTTCTTTCAATAGCTGTACATTTAAGCATACATGTAATTAATCATAGTATTCATTCCTATTGTGGATTTGGGAAACAGGCTCAGGTGGAGGTTTTATAATGTCTTACCTTATTGATTTCAGGTCTTTGCACTGTTCCAAATTGCCTTGAAAGAACCACTTGAATTGCACTGCGTACACCAGGTTTGTAAAACAACGAAACAAGGAGCATTTTCCTAATAAGACATTTATCTGATGCTCATATCAAAAGCAGCGTTACCTGATGTGTTCATCCCTGTTACCACATTACATGTTTGTATCGGTCTTTCCTAGGTCTTTCTGTTATTGGGTGTACTATTTGTGGCCTTGGCTGTCGCTGCATTTACCGTCGGGTGGCCAGGGGAATGGCCTACGGTCGCCGTCTCACTCCAGGTACAGTCCATTTAAGGATGACAATACGGGGATGACAACACCTAGCCTTTTAACAGTGATGCGGTGTATCATGTGTGTTGTGGGTTCTCTTTTGGCCACACCCCTGCATCAGTGTATCTCATGTGTGTGTCTGTGTGTGTGTGTGGTGAGTTCTCTTTAGGCCACAGCCCCTCCTCCCCCCGTGGCCCTTAGTGTATCTCATGTGTGTGGTGGGTTCTCTGTAGGCCACAGGCCCCCCTTAAGCCACGGCCCTGCCCTTAGTGTATCTCATGTGTGTGGTGGGTTCTCTGTAGGCCACAGGACCCCCTTAAGCCACGGCCCTGCCCTTAGTGTATCTCATGTGTGTGGTGGGTTCTCTGTAGGCCACAGGACCCTTCTTGCAGATAGGTGCTGTGGTAGCGCTGACCCTTCTCAGCTGGTTCGTCATCCAGAGAGTTCACAAAGCTCGCAGAGTGGGTGAGTGGCATTGATCCTTCATTAGTACTCACAATGACAAACAAATACATAACAATTACTAACAATGACAAATACTCACAGTGACAATTACTCCCTGGGACAAATACTCAAAACGGCAACCACAGCTTATTAGTCCATAGTCAATTAATTAGGCATTAACACTAATATAAGTCAACATTTACAATAAGGAGTGGAATTGTAACTTTGGTAGATTGTGGGTTTAACGATTCATGTTTACGTAGATTGCTTGTGGATTTTTTTGGGGGTAGAAATTTGCTCTGTTGGCTGATAAGCTGATGTACTTGTCTGACCTGTTTTCCCTTTAGGCTCCAAGATCCTTCTGTCGCTGGTGTTTTCTATCATAGTTATAGCTGTGTATCTGAGTCCCATACTTATCCTGTTCAACACCCCCTGCCTGACTGACAAGATCCCTGCCAAACCTGAGCTCATCGGCCACCGAGGTGCACCCATGGTGGGCTCTTTCTCTCTCTCTCTCTCTCTCTCTCTCTCGAAATTCTGCTTTACTAATTTGAGAAGGAACAAACAAAAAGAAAAATATCCCTTGGCTTGTTTAGATGCTAACATAATGTGTTTTCCCAGCTCAGACGTATAGAGACAAAGTATCGCATGTACGGGAACACATAGTGTAGCTGCCTTTGTTACATACTTTTTCTCTGTCCATAGGTTTTCAGAACTTGACACTATTTTGCTGAACCAACTCTGGATATATGTGTTAATGTTCTCTCTTTCTGTCTGTCTGATTGTCTGTTTGTGTTCAGCTGGCCCCTGAGAACACCATGATGTCGTTCAGGAGGAGTGCGGAATGCAACGTGACAGCCTTCGAAACAGACGTGCAGATCAGGTAGTGTGTGTGTATTGGGGGGTCAACACATGTTGTATAACATTTGCCTGGTTTAACATTAACTTCCTCCCCCAGTGGAGATGGGGTTCCCTTCCTCATGCATGACCATGACGACTTCTTCCTGCGGACAACAAACGCGAAGCACAAGTTTGATGGGCGGGACTTCAACAAAAACGGCAAGCTAACGTTGGAGGAGCTACAGAAACTGAATGCCGGTGACTGGTTCCTCAAGGTAATAGAGGCTGTCATCACTTTCATTGACATTTGATTTCCTCATGATAAGATCTGAATTTGTCATACACTGAATTTGTCATACATTTTGTGTGTGTGTGTGTGTGTGTGTGTGTGTGTGTGTGTGTGTGTGTGTGTGTGTGTGTGTGTGTGTGTGTTTGATGCAAGTGTGTGTGTGTGTGTGTGTGTGTGTGTGTGTGTGTGTGTGTGTGTGTGTGTGTGTGTTTGATATGTGTGTGCGCGTGTCTA
>OOFH01092524.1:0-10549 GCA_900323355.1 Merlangius merlangus
GACGGAGAGGGAGGGAGGGAGGGGGTGACACACACAGAGAGAGAGAGAGAGAGAGAGAGAGAGAGAGAGAGAGAGAGAGAAAGAGAAAGAGAAAGAGAAAGAGAAAGAGAAAGAGAAAGAGAAAGAGAAAGAGAAAGAGAAAGAGAAAGAGAGAGAGAGAGAGAGAGAGAGAGAGAACTTTTAAATGACAAGCAAAAATACAATTGGAATTGTTTTGGTCCAGTGTCTTTTCTTTTTGCCTGTTCTGTGAGATAGATTGAACATTACCATAGAGTTGTGTAATAGCAATGTAAGTATGCAACATCATTTCAGTTTCTCAAGTCTCTGCTGTTCTCTATCTTCTTAAGGTACTGTAGAATCGTAGGGATTTCTTAGGGTTCTCCCTGCTTGCTTTGCGGCCAAAAATATCCGTACTGACATTGATAAAAATATCTAATGGAATTGACAATGCAACTTTTAGCACAAAATGTTGTTGGGGATTACACTGTATCATGAATGAGAGACAGTGCATATTGGAGTTCTGCCTTTGATGGTCTCAACGGACATCCTGCCATCTCCAAGTGCGGAGTAAGTGATCCAAGATTATGTTTGAGGTAATGGTTTGATTGCGGGATACCATCATGCATAGGGAGAAGGGCATTCCACACACAGCATTAGCTCAAATGACAATAATTGGCTCAACACAAGGATGGCAGGAGGCTGGTGGTAGTGGTATTTGATTTCAGTGCTGCATTTGATTTTCTTAAGGATGTTTCTAAAAGTTTAAATGTACTGCTTCATCCTGGATGGAGAGTTATCTGTCCAAGAGAATGCAGAGGGGTTTCGTCAACAGCTCTTTTTTTTGCAAAGCGCTAAAATGTGGGGTTCCTTAGGGAAGTGTCTGAGGACTTCTCCTTTATTCTATAACTAAAAATTATCTCCCATCAGTATTTGAAAAAGCATTAGTGGTTAAGGATGCAGATGATGCAACTATGTCTAGTGCAGCATTAACATATCAAGAGCTAACTGTTGAGTATTGAACTCACGACCGGGGACGAGTTGGTAAGATCTAATGAGTGCTGAATAGTTCCTTCACCAAATGGATGGTGTTTGGACCTACTGGTCAGTAATCCTTCACTCAGCGTATCCCTCAGTGGGGCGCCAGGAGAACAACTTCAAAGACCAAAAACAAATTCAACTTGCTTCAAACAAAGCAGCCTGATTAACTTTCCATTGTCCAATACGCACAAATGTGTTTCAGATTATCCGTACCTAACTTAACCTCATGGATTCTCTTACAGAACAGATTACAATCTAGTTTGCAGATCACTGAGTAGTGTACATCAGAAGCAAACCCAACTATCTGACAAGACAGGACAGCCAAGGACCTGTGTCTTACCACTTAGACCGTGGACAAATCTAAATTCAAATATTTTACTTCGAAAACAAGGTCCTCTGAATTTCTGAGTTTTGAATTCACCTCTTTGAAATTGAAATATAAAAAAATGGACTTTACTGATATTCAAAATACTATATTACTCAAATTCAAGTGGGCAAAATACCAACCTGAAAATTCAAACCATAACATGACCTTGACCTGCAGAAGAAGGGTATTCAAAGTAAAGGCCTGAGCATCGAGACTGAGTTTACATTTCGAAACAGTTTAAAATGTAACCCTTTTCGGCAGTGATTTGCTTTCATACGTTACAGGATGGATCTCTTTGCCAAATAAGGTAACTAGAACAACTACCAGAAAACAAGAAGAGAGTACTGAAGGCAATTAACAGGATGAAAAAACTCATTACTTATTAATGGCTGATGGTTTCGGCTTTCTCTTATTTTAAGCAGTGTCTTCTTTATGTTTGCATTGTCCAATGATTGTCCAATGATTTACTGTTGTTCCCAGCAACACTGGAAACAACAGTAGATTATATACGTTAGGAAAATCACTGTTAAAAACTCTAGTGTTAGGACGGCATGACGTGGTTTAAATATCCGAACATTAGACAGTTTGAGCTTGCTGTGCAAATACAACAAATCGGACAAAAATAATCTTTCAAAATAATTGTTCAGCAGAACATTTATTATGTATCTTCAGTGGCATCAGAACTCATTAAAGACTCATTATTTATGTGGACAATGAAAGCAGATATTGATAAACTCTTTCATGATATGAAACGCTTTCATTTCATTGTATAGTGTGTCACATTGCGGCACACTATAAAAGTCGTCAATAAAAAAAGTAAGTGCATATAGTGTGTTTTAAGCTGTTTAAAACAGGCAGGGGTTAAAACATGAGGGTAAATATAAGGGTAAAGTATGGCCTGTGAAGTTAAAGAAAGGAGTAGATTTATTAGAGCGAGAGAGAGCGAGAGAGATTGTACCTGCTATCGTAGACGTGAGAGTTACGGTCAAACTTGTAAGTGGGCTGGAAGTCCAAAGGGCCTTCCTCAAACTCCTGCAGGATTGGCTCCTTCTTCTTCATCATGGTCAACTACACACACAATACCCTACTCAAAACACCATTAGCACCATTGCAGCAAGGAAATACTGAACGGAATGTGTTCCTACCTGTTCCTTGCTCCAGAGAAGCTGGTAGGTTTGGTTCTCAATACAGGAGCGCACAAAGTGCATGCCATGGTCCTGGATGCGGAAGTTGAGATCCCCAAACCAGAATACCAGCCTGTGTGGGACCAGGGGAACCGGTCATTGCATTTCATTAAAGGCCTTGTTACCCGAACGACTCCTATCGGTCCACACTGTCTGTGTTTGGCTCAACAATCCTCTGATGCGTAGAAATCTGAAGACTACACTTTACAAAATATATAATATGTCTCATTTCCAGTTGTGTGGTATTCCAACAATATCCCAAATGTTTCCAACAGAAGTCGGACCCAGAGTAATTCCGAGTTTGCATTGCGGTAAAAAAATTGGTCAACGTCTTCCTACTGCTTAATCCCCCAACTTCTGGGGAAACACGAGAAAACTGTCATCAAGTATGGACCTTTTGCATTGATTTGAAAAGCTCGAATTTTCGAACTCGAATTCACTACTTCGATAAATTTGTCATGCCGAGCACCAAGCTAGTGTGTGTCCCTCACATAGACTAGCCATGTTTAAATGAAAATTTCTGGTCAGATTAGATTTCTAATCGGAATAGAGCTTATCCTGTCATGCGATCCGAATGTACTGTATATATGGCATTTACAAAATTGGTAAGCAATACGTACGAATGTCTCTCGCGCATACATCAGGATTTGTCACATCTGGACTGGCGGACACATAATGGACGTCTTATCAGCATTTGGCCTTTTTATGTTTAGGCTTTTAATGAAAGCCCAGCAGGAGAGAGCTTTTCTCTGCCTGCTCCTTCAATTAAGAATAAGGAGTACAGCACAGTGATGTCAGGATCTTGTCCGGTCTTTATATTTACTCCCTCCTCCGCCGCAAACAATACGTATTTGGATGAGAGTGCGCAGCGAAGACTGTTGGGAGAGAGAGGTGTTATGTAAGGGATAATGCATAGCTCGCCGGTCATTATCAGGAAAATAAAACGTGGGCAAACCAGACACCAACGCGAAGCGGAGGGGTCTTGCTTCGCCCTGAACGAGGATTATTTTCGATAATGAGAAATGGTCCGCCAAAGACGTTGACGTCGCTTAGGAACCGAGTACGCTGGGGTTGATAAATTACCGGATTACTTGCGGAGTGATACGAAAGACGGCAAAAAATCCACTTTCCTTGACAGCGGTCAACGATTACTTAGCAACGGTGAATTATGAAATATAATTCACCACCGGAAGTTATGAAGGGCCCATTCAAGTGAACGGAGCATTCCACGGTATTGAGAAGACCTGTGTAATAAGTAAGGGATAATGTATAGAACGCCGGTCATTATCAGGAAAATAAACTTATTTTAGATTATGACTGGCGTGCTATGCATTATCCCGCTTATACACCGATATTCGCCAAACGAAAATATAACTTCACACAGTGTGTCTTTTTACAATTTATTTGTTACCATTCGTAGTGATGATCAGCAGAGAATTTTTTCGCCAAATAAGTTGACTTTGCTTAGCAACCGAATACGCCGAATACGCCCCTGACTCGGAGGAGGGCTTTATTTCGAATGGCCAATAAATAGCCTAGCCCAAATCATTGACGTTCAGACGCATTTAAATGGTTGCTGGCAGTGACAAGTATATCACACAGTTAAACGAGGATAAACGCTATGTATTTTTGTTGATTTATTCTCTAATGATAGTTTATTAATAGTTGGCAGATATATTCAAGTGAATATTTCACGGAGGGGCGGCGCCCTAGCGCCCCCTATTGACCCACCGCCACTGGTCAGTTATACAAAAATAAGACAGCTGAATGTTGGGAAGGCCCATGCAAGTGAATGGAGCAGTCTACAGCATTGAGAAGAGCCGTGTAATAAATGAATTCAGTGACCAGGAATGGCGAGAAAATGCTAGGATGATCGTTTGTTAAATTATGCGAGCTAATGAAAAATATATTGCCAGAGGAGGAAACTGTAGAAAAGGCAATCCGTTGGCAATGAGAGATGCCATGGTGCTATACAAGATGGGCAGCAGTGCTGAATGAATGATTGCGAATCAATTCGGGGTGCATAAAAGTACTAGCGGAACAATTGTGAACTATTGCAGTTGCTGATGCAATCTCTCCAAGTTAAAAAGTCGCCACACCCATCCCAAATCAATCGGAATAAGTGTATAAATCTAGATTATAGCGGACTACACCACTTCTTCTAATCCGACTGAAATTCTAATCCGATCAGAGAATTGTATTCCGATTGAGGCGTATATATGATAATTTTTTATTCTGATTGAGCTGTTCTTCCACTTCTAATCGGATCAGAATTATCCATGTGAACCTGGCTATTGAAGAACACATTGATTCTCTCCCTCTTAGCAACGCACTGACATCAGACCATCTGTGGTCATCCCCTCCCCTCCCCACAGAGAGGAGAACATAATCATTCAAATGCATTAATACAATCTATCCAGAGTTAATGAATTAGCATGAGGGATGAAAAGAATACAAAAAACGAATCTAATACAAGGGAAAAATTACAACAAATAACTCATTAACTCAAATAACTTAGACAACTCCATCTCCCTGCTAACCTGTGGTCCAGGATGGACGGTGCCTGGGGGGACTCGAAGGTCTGCGTGTCCAGGATGCGCTCAAACTCGTCCAGGCGCTCTGTGGCATTCTGCATGTGGGCCGCCAGGTGACAGTTGAGGAAACACAGACTGTGGCCGTAGAAGGACATCCGTACAGACACTCCCCCTTTGTTACCCTGAGAGGACGGAAGTAATAAGAATAAAGTTCTGTTTTATTCATGCAGTCATGATCGTGGATTATTAGCCAGGTTCCACTTGGTTAGCATTAAATCAGAAAATATGAAATGCATTGCAGTTTCAGTATTGATTTCCCTCTCTTCCTCCCAGTGATAATTGGATGGCTTGTATTTTCCCTCCTGGCCAGTGGCTACACAGCCAAGCAGGTTACCATTACTGTACACTTACTGAACAAGCCCCTGTTATGGTGAAAGTGCCTTTTGACAGCCTTTCTGACTTTAAGGAGGTACAAACTACAGAAAAACAGTGAGAGGGGGATTTTGACCACAGCCCTTGAATCCAATTTTATGAGCTGGTTGTTTGGTTGTTGGAGTTATTTGACCTTTTGATATCCTGTTGTCCAACACTTTAAGCAGGTTGGAACAAAATTGTAACCGAAAAAAAAAGGATCATTATGATGGCATTTACTCACTAGTCAAGCTAGCCAATAACAATAATCGCAATGTTCATTTACGTATTATATTTATTCACCCAGTAGCCGAAGATGCCAGTGCGGGTGAATGTGGACTGGATGTCTCTGATGAAGGGGACATGGTCCAGTTTGGAGAAGACCAGTATGAGCAGACCCTGCATTCTGATGGACGACACCTAAGGAGCACAACAACCCCTCTTTATGGTGGTGGAGTATCAAGACTTGATACTGGTGTGATATACAGACACACAGAACATGGAAGTACAGCAGTCAGGTGTATTGGAGGCTCAGGAGGCAGGGGTAGGGGTGCAGGAAGAGGACACCAGTCGGTTACCTTGAGGTACCCCAGTGGAGCCAGCGTGGTCATGAACAGACGGCTCCACCCGTCATCAAACGCCAGGTCAGCCACCAACTGCACAGGACCAGAGTACACCTCCTGGAGACTACACACGCAGCACACCGTTTGCTTCCACATCAGACTACAGTAGGCCGATCATTCCTAGCCCATTTTCCTAGCCCCCTACCCGATCACGTAGAGATCTGGGCTCCTGGGGGAGCCAAGCTGGAGCAGCGAGGCCAGGTCGTCCACGGGGTCCGCCGTGGCTACGTTCCATGTGACCATATGGAGCCTGCAGGCAGGGACAGAGAGACCGATGTCTTCCTTTACTCTCTCTGAGAAAAGATGGCTATTTTTACTGTCATTCTAACAGATAAGGCTACGCTGTAACACTCAGCTTTTTCATCCACTAAACAGTAGACAGAGAGGTGCTGATGTGTGTGTGGCTACAGCCGGAAGCTCATAAAGAGACCAGTCATCCCTGCATCAGGATACGCTTTGAACTATAAAATGGATTTTTGAATAACAAGGAGTCAGCTAGCTATAGCATCAGCTATTACTTAACAGTAGCAATAAGTGGGATGAGGAAACAGCTAAGCTCCCTGATGCAGAGGTCTTCATTTGGTCTGTCTCTGCCACTCCACAACAACACACAGAGCCACACAGTGAACTATCCAAAGGGGGTTAAAAGGGCTTGCTTGTGAACATCCATGTCCACCTGAAGCGGTCCATCCGTGGCACGCCAGCCATTTGGACACCATTGACCAAGTAATCAGCTGGAGGAGCCGTTGCCGCAGCTTTCTAGCGGTGGACCGGGAGAAGACACTGGCGAGGCTGCTGGAGCCGATGCGTTTGTCATGGTTCCAAACATGCGGTTGTCTCCTCCATGACCAGAGCTTCGATAGGGAGGGTGGGCGAAGACGGATAAGTCTTGGTGGAAGGGTTCTTTGGCGAGTGAAAGTGTCCGAGGAATCGAAGACGTGTGCGAGGAATCAGAACCCCAAAGCTTTGCAGTTAAAACAACAATGCACTCCTGTTGACTCTTAAGTCTAACAATACCCCGTCTATAGCCCTAATTCTTGGATGTGTTTCCAATGAAGCAAATGATCTTGTTGCGGGATTAGGGGGCAATTAAATGGGGCTTTGTTTAATCTTCAGACAACAAAGGCCATGTGAAATATCTGTAATCATTTGAAATGAAGAAATATCTGTCTTGCTCGAAATAGAGATATTGTGAAATACAGTGCTTGCTGGTCCGTCTGTCCGTCTGTCTCTCTCTCTCTCTCTATTTTGCTTTAAAAATAGTACACAGTTGCCCTCCTTAAACTAATCTCTATGTGAATGTGAAAGGCTATAAGTAAAGACCCTAACACGATGCGGGCACATTGCAGACCACTGCTCTGTTCTCTGATCATCTGAATCTGATCACAATAAGATGTTCGTCACCTGAACCTGATCACAGCCAGATGTCCCTCATCTGAACCTGACCACAGCCAGATGTTCCTCATCTGAACCTGATCACAGTTAGATGTTCCTCATCTGAACCTGACCACAGCCAGATGTTCCTCATCTGAACCTGACCACAGCTAGATGTTCCTCATCTGAACCTGACCACAGCTAGATGTTCCTCATCTGAACCTGACCACAGCTAGATGTTCCTCATCTGAACCTGACCACAGCCAGATGTTCCTCATCTGAACCTGGTCGAAGCCAGAAATTCTTCTCTAGTATATAAACTCGAGAGAAAAAAAAGAAGGTATTTTCCCATTCTGTTTCTCTAACTTCCATTTGTTGTGTGTGCCTTTTCCCTGACCGCCAGGGTGACAATTTTAAGAGATATTGTATCTGGGACAGATGACAATTCACATTGCAATTGTCAATAAGCATATCAGGTAATGTTTACCCAAGACAGTTTCCTTTCTTCCCATCAAGCAGAAGGATGCATAAGGGGATCCCTGCTCCCTTGAGACCAGTTTACCCCAGGTCAAAGGTTAACATTAGATTATACTAGGAACAGGTAGTGTGTCAAGACCGTGCAACGAATAAGCGACAGAGCTTGCACAAGCGGAGATTAAAAGGACCACCTTGGATTATTGTTTTGGACTATTATTGAATGATTATTGTTTGATTATGTTTGCTTTATGATGATTGTATGTTTGTTGTATGTTTGTTATACGTTATTGTATGTTTATTACTTAAATAAATTAGACTAATTGTTAGAAGTTCGGATGACTCTTTACTCTTTTAACCGTTTCTACAGAAACGATTGACTTGGTGCAAATTTCCACCACAAACGGCGACCTCTTCCCACCTGAAGCTTTGCTTTGCGTCATTTTCATTTGATGTAGTCGTATCTGTGTTATGTTCCTCGTTGTCCTCCATCATCGAATACTCTGATGGCAAAGAGGAACAGTTAGACCAACAGAACAAATAGACCAATAGTCAGTTAGGGGGCAGATGCACAGTCTGCAGATCATCTACAGACTGTGCATCTGCTGAATCATGTTTTACATCCTGCATCTGATGCAGGATGTAAAACATGATTCAGCTTTAGATCCTGCTTCTTTTGGTAAATGGACTGCATAACACATTCAACAGATCATTCACACATTGACACAGCGACGGCGGTGTCAACCATGCAGGGCGACAGCCAGCCCGTCGGGAGCAGTGAGGGCGAGGAGTCTTGCTCAGGTACATTTCGACACTCAATGACACAACGATGTCCTAAACATTGGCACTTACTATAACGGACATCCATTATATGATACATTCTTAAAAAGCTACAAAACGACACCTACATACTAGTTATATATATACCTGGTAATGCTTTACTACCTCCCGGATCGGCAGTAGTATTGTGAGCGCTGTGCTCTTGTTGTTATGCGTCGGGATGCTACTTCCTGCATGGTCACATGTCATATGTCAGCAGGCCAACCGCGCCCCCTATGGGCGACCACAAACACTTATCACCCCCCACAATTACAACCATGAAGCAATGATTAGCTTTAGTCATAAAGATGAATGACCCAAGATATTTTAATATTCATATATATTTATACATAGACCTCATCTCCACTAACCAGTTGGTGAACGTTCTACTCTGCTCTGAATACATATTTAGATGAGTGCTACATGCAGCGCAAAAACTATTGAGTCCTGTATGCAGCGCTCAACTATTTTTCTTAAATACAATGGAGGAGCCCCGTCAAGGCTACTTCAGACTTCGTAACTTGGTCAATATTTTATCGTAAACCTTCGTTCAAAGGTTTAACAAATCAACACACTTTTTGATTACCTTTATACTTTTATCAAAATCACAGTTTAAGTTCCATGTCTGCTTGTTTTCAGTTGGTCCCTTTAATTTACGCTGAGATGACAGTGCGAGGACGTGCAGGCAGCGCTGCATGATTGGGCGAATTCTCATCTTCACCCGGACTATAACGTTTAACGTTATTAAAAGACAGCGAAAGAGCGTTGAATCAACGGTGAATCAACCTCCGCATTTCAACCAAAACAAGTTGAATCAGCGTTGAGACCGGGCGTCGATTCAACGTCAGTTTGCTCATACTGTTCCAGGTCGATTCAACGTTGAATGGAAGGCGACCGACGACGGCGCGTCGATCCCTTTTCAACCTTTATTCAACTAGTGTTATACCTATCGAATTTTAGTCGATGTTGGTTCTTCACTCGCTGATTTATTTAAAGGACATCATGATATGACTCTACAATTAAATTAGGATTTTAAGGCTACTGAATCTCCTCCAAGGCTCTAATGAATACATGAATACACAGAACATCTGGCTGTCAAACATATTGTAGCGGCGGCCAAGAAGTGCACATGTCACGCTTTATTTAACTGTAGTTCTGCGCTCCGTACACCCCTCGACGCAGACTACTTTTATTAAAATCCTCTCACATAGAACACCCAAACAAACATGACACAACGGTGGCGACAATAATGAACAACACAATATGATAACCGAACACACTAACAACAACCCAAACCTATTAATTAACTCTACTTATTCTAACGAATATAATTATTATTTACACACACACATTCATTCATGGTCGAGGATCCTGCGGCGCCTGAAAATAAATAGAGAAATATTAACATAAGCGGTATAGGCTACAAAATGTGTCCAGCAATACGACTGAATGAAGTTTGTTTCACACTACGTCATGCGTCCGTGACTTGCATTGCGCTCTCGAAATGCTCATCCGTCGACGGACGCATGGAGTGTGGAACAAGCGTATAGGCCTACCTGATCGCATTCATTTGTTCGCCTCCCTCCACCTCCCTCTCTCTCCGGTGCATATTTAAGCCACTTCTTCAGTGTCCCTGAAAAAACAATATGGGTGGTCCCTGGCAGCTGTTTTTGGAGTGCAGCTGAAAGAAAGAAAGAAACAAACCCGGTCAAGAATTACCAACGG
>OOFH01092525.1:0-14660 GCA_900323355.1 Merlangius merlangus
GCCAGTAGTGGGAAAGAGACAGAACTGCACCCAATAAATGCAATCTAAAAAGGGCAGTTCTCAAAGATGCGGTTAAATGAACGTGGGTTCCCCTCCCAGATACACAAAAAAAAACAACCTCTGAGCCTAGTAATCCAAGCCAAATTGCTATAGCAACAGCGCATGAGTCATGCAGGATAAACCTCTCATTGCTTTCTAATTACTAGCCGACTAGTCTCCAATGAATCGCCCAAAAACAGGAGCGAGTGTTTGCCTTTGGACAAACACCGAGCTGGAGTTGCTGTCTCTGTTTGCCCATGCAAACAAAACACAGCCGGTCCAGCTTGGCGTTTGCCAAGCCACGTGTAAACCGTTATCGCCCGAGTGTGCCGCCTGGTGGGTACTGACCAGTGCAGGAGATGGAGTCCACCCCGGGTCCGTGGTACTCCACGATGGCACCGGTACCACCCTTCACCGTCAGGATCCCGGCCACCTTCAGGATGATGTCCTTGGGTGAGGTCCAGCCAGACAGGCTGCCTGTCAGCTTCACGCCAATCACCTGTCATCAGTCCAGGAAGGAACAGCTTAGATACACTTTTTAGGAGCATTTCAACAAGTTACATGCCAATAGATTTACATTGAAGGGCTTTTTTTTTATTTCTTCCTCATGTACCATCATGTTTGACTGTACACCTTAAAAACAGCATCTTCATGTACACAACCACAATTGTGATTATGTTTAAATGAAGAGGGACAGCAGACCAATCAGTCAAGGCAGCTAGGGTTATAGAGGGTTTAGGGTAGCAGAGGACGGCTGCCACGCACATTAGGACACTTGAGCTCCCAGGGGATCCCGGCCATGACGTCGACGGCGTCGGCCCCTCCCACGCCGATGCAGATGGAGCCCAGGCCCCCACCGTTGGGTGTGTGGGAGTCGGTCCCGATCAGCAACACACCCGGGTAGGCGTAGTTCTCCAGGATGATCTGGACAGAAGACAGACGGGGGTTATCACCGTTTCAAATCGCTGCGGTGAAGCAGATTATTATTTTTTTTTGTTTATAAAAAGAGACCCAAGAGCTGACCCTACCTGATGGATGATTCCAGAACCGGGTTTCCAGAAGCCGACTCCATACTTGGCACCGGCGCTGGCCAAAAAGTTGTAGACCTCCAAGTTAACATCCTGTGCAAAAAGAGAGATAGCTCAGTGCAACATACAGCAGGTAGGACGAGGCTTAAGGCTCCTTTCCTTGTGTTAGGAGCGAAGTGGCCGACCTGCCAGCAGGGCAGGGTCTGGAGCTGAGCTCACCTTAGCCTTGGCGAGGTCCTCGGCCCCTCCAGTGGCGGCCTCGATCAGGTGGTCACAGTGGATGGTGGAGGGCACTGCCACACGGGGCAGCCCGCTGCTGATGAACTGCAGCATGGCCATCTGGGCGGTGGCGTCCTGCATGGCCACGCGGTCGGGCCGCAGCCTCAGGTACGTGCGCCCGCGGTCGATGTCCTGGTTGTGGGGATCATCCAGGTGACCGTACACAATCTTCTCGGACAGAGTGAGGGGTCGGTTGAGTCTGGAGATGTAAAAAAGATACGGCTATATTTAGGCCCATATGCCAAGTCTGTTTTTTTCCTCTTTGGGTGTCAAGTCAACCCTAAGCAACTTGAATGCGTGAAATTAATGTAATGTACATCAAGAAATCATGTCTGCCAGAAGGCATGATAAAAAATTAAAGCATATACTCCAGCCTGGTATTGACCTTTTGCGAACAATGTCAATGTTTGATTGGAGTTTCTCGTAGTTGACGTAGGAGGTGGTCTCGAAGCGGCTCATTGACACTTTGGCCTTGGCACTAAACGCAGCAGACACATGCATGCGGCGTGCCCCCTGGCCCAAGGCCATCTGAAAAGGGCAAAACAAAGAAAAGAAAGACACGTCACTTTGTGGTCAGAGGAGGGTCTGAGAAGATCAAGTTGAGTAAATAAACATGGAGGAAGGTAGAGGGTAGAATGGTGGAAGGGTAAACACACTGTCCAAAGAATACTTTAAAAAATAAAATTGCTCAACGAAAATAGTAGAAAGAGGTTGGGGAGAAATGCTGTGGCAAATGGCATTTAACTGAACAGCTGAATCTCCAGTGGCCAGCCCCTCAAAATGGGAGGCAATTACAAAGAAGAAGCTGTCCCTCACAACTCCACAGCAGAGGTTTAAATAACGTTTTTTTCCTTATCCGTTAGAAAATACATTAAATACCTAATATAACGTCCTAATGTTAGATTATAGTCCTCTGCGGCTTTTCACTTGATTGTCAAAATAGCTTGTGCTATTAAAGACAGTTCTCGTGACAAATCGAATTTTCATGAATAGCAATCAAAATAAATTTACTAAGATTAAGGAACACTTGTTATGACCCTGGGAGATGTATTCTTGGACAAATGACTCGGGCTGTCAGTGACAGCTCTGCTAGATGTACGCACTAACCTTGTGTTAACCTTGCTATCAAATATCATATTTCTATATGTACCATTTGTAGTAAATATTACGTCGCCATTTGTGGACATAGTCCTTCGCAATAACAGATTTAGGAATTAGAAATCTGGTCGTTATATATGAAGTAAGGTAAATGATAAAGTTGACCCCCGCCGCGTACTTCTGGCTGAGCGAGGGGCACGATGACCTGGCCGGGCGACAAGCAACAGTTCAAACTGCCCGGATATCGAATAACACTATCCTACTAACGACTACCATGTCTAGAACCATATTAAAGGTTAATTCGACTCTCATGCATCTTTAAATATAGACTGTTATGGATTTTTTAAGGCTTACCTGGAGCCGGGCGACAGTCAGACAGTACGTTGCCATTTTGTTCACTGACAAAGATGTGTCGAACAATAGTGACGTCAGGTTTTGTTTGGAGGACTGGGCGCATGTCATTGAAGGACAGTAAATGCTTATTATTTGTATTTAGTAATAATCGTTTAGGAAAGTAATAATAATTTTGGAATAAGGATTATATTTTAAACTTACCTTTAGATGTAGGTTAGTTATACATAATATCACGATACTTATATTAGTAAAGATAAACATATCTTTCAATCGTTTTAGTAAGCTACAAGGACCAGACTGAACTAGAGAAGAGTAAAAAAGTTCAGGTCAGAGCTAATTAGAGAGACTCATAATAGAGAATACTCTCTAAATGTCTCTGGTTTAGATAAGGTAAATGTTAAAATCTGTAAGTTAATAAAATAGGAGAACAGTAGTCATCCATGCAAGATTTAACGCTGTTTCTGGATTTTATTTATGGTTTAGCCTACTGTGTTTTGAAAATAGTCGGGGTCTTTTTTTACTTTCCTTATATAGGTACATAGGTATAGGTTTGTTATGCTACCGTTTATAAATGGCGTGATTGAATCAAAATAATTTAACTTTAAACTTTAAATATCAAACCAACATAAAATAGACGGATAAAAACATACCTAAACAAATAATAGTGGTTTGAGCAGCAGAGGGCGGTGTTTTCAACTCAGGCAGAACACGTCGCTGTTCTACACGAAGAAGAAAAAACAGGTCAAAGTTAAACAATCGAAGGCGCGTTTGCGTTTGGCAATAATGGCTAAGCATCATCCAGATTTGATCTTTTGTCGGAAACAAGCCGGTGTTGGTATGTTTGATGTAGTACGATATATATTTTCTATTTTTTATCGGGCAGGATTAACATGGACTTCAATCTGGTTTTGTGTAGCTCGAAGTCTCCAAGCAGGCTAGCGTGCTAACGTTACAGCATGGATTTCATTGATATCCTTATTAACCAGCAAAACTTGTTCATTAAATATACCAATCTAATATTTGCCTTTGCTTGATTCGGCATGTTTTTTTTATCCCATATGCTGATGTTATGCTAATCAAATACAATGCAATAAACGTTAAACCACTGTAGTCATTACAGTATGGGAACTGCTAGCTCCCTTGCATAGAACACCTCTGTTTATTGATGGCCACTTGTTTGTTTCCTTTCAGCCATTGGAAGACTGTGTGAAAAATGTGAGTATCTTTGAATTTTTTCTGTGACAATTTGATGGTGGACAGAAAATGATTTACCAAATTGATTTGAATTAACTTGATTTAACAATAAATTGAGCAAAAAACGTAGACTGTATTATTTTGCCTATCATTACTATGGTTAAGTCATACCATATTGTATTTGTTAAAAGTGGATTGTGCCACATAATCCAGGTACTATATATGTTCATCTAATCATATTGTTCTGTCTTTTCACTGTTCACAGTTTCAGTATATTCTCAGACTTGATCAATACATTAATAGATTTGTTTAATTTCCTCCCACTCCTGCAGGTGATGGTAAATGTGTCATATGTGATTCCTACGTGAGGCCTTGCACTCTGGTGCGTATCTGTGACGAGTGCAACTACGGTTCCTACCAGGGCCGATGCGTGATCTGCGGAGGGCCCGGTGTGTCCGATGCCTACTACTGTAAAGAATGCACCATCCAGGAGAAAGACGTATGCTTTCACAATATTTCATATATCAAATATTCATGCAAGACTGAAGACTAGAGATGTTCCGATACCATTTTTCCTTCCCGATTCCGGCCGAGTATCGGCCGATACTATATACCGTACCAATACAGCATCTAGCAATGTACCTATAGCACTTGTATTGAATTACATTTATAATTATAATATGTTTGTATTCTTCTAGTTAAGCATGAGCATTCATTTATTTATTTTTTCGATTTGGTAGCTCGAACGCACGGAGATGATGAGTTTCCCATTCCAACTTTCAACCTCCGATTAATAACGACCGCAGCATAACACTGCACATGTTTGTGATGCTCTTGGCCTGTGTAGTAAATTGGTCATGTGATGGTATCGGAATGCTGCAAAGACTTGCGTGCTCGCCGAAACCCGACTTCCATTTAGGCATCGGTATCGGAACAACTCTACTGAAAACATTTTATCAATTATACCTGTTTGATTCATTTGAATTGACTGGATTTAAGGTTGAAATAGACTAGTAATAGCGTACAAATTGGTTTATTACCTCAATGTCTTTTTAGAAGAAAGGGAACCCCTGTCACATGCATGAACACTTCTTTCCTGTTCTTGTCTACAGAGGGACGGCTGTCCCAAGATTGTGAACCTGGGAAGCTCAAAAACTGATCTGTTTTATGAGAGAAAGAAATATGGTTTCAAGAAGAGGTGAAGATCTGTGTTTTTTTTTTTGTTGTTTTTTTGGTAAACTAGTTATTTTTAATAAACTTTTTTTGGCTTATCACTAAAGCTCCCTTTTTACATCGTCTGTGTTCTTTTACCTCTGGCATCCTGTATTTACAAATATAAGCAATCTAAACCCCCTTAATGGTTTAAGAGTCTAACAGTCAAACGGCTATGGTGGTACCTTTGGTGGTGGTAGTTGGAACACAGCAATTGCTGTTTTTTTTTGCCCTTATCCCAACTGTCTATTAGTGGTTTAATACAAGTTTACACCACTAGATGGTGATCTTTCGCATTCTCATGTGGATGTGGACGTTACCCAATATGCAAGATAATTGTCTCCCTGGTGTGAAAAGATTTGAGGATGGCCGTCATTGTATGGTCTTATAAATGCCAGCCTTTGTTGAAGTTGAAAGGTCAGGTCTAAATATAGCAACTGAGCAAACGTTAACCTTTGCATGTGCATATAATTTACAATCTTTGATAATAATATGGCGGAACATTGATGCAGTAACTTATCACACAACTTGTCGAAACTTGAAAACGTGAAAAGATTTCGCATTACCACTGGTTAAACTACATATACTAAGCTATTTTTGTCAGAGTTCAGGCAAAGCCGTAAGTGCATTAAGCTAAACAGTGTTTTTTCCCGGCCAGGTAGTCACGTAGCATAACAAAATTCATGGAGGCCATGGAGTTCTAGTGCCCAAAACAAAATAGGCTTTATTTTAGTTCCAATCAAATAAATGAGTATTGTAAACCAAGTAGTGCATTGACAGTGAAAATACACTGAATACACTTTTCCTGAAAGGATCCTGATACAAGTCTAACCAGAAATACGAAATCAATGCAAATGTGTGTTATTAAGCAGTTATCAAACAAAATGTACTTTAAGTTCTGATCTAACTTTGTAGGCTGGACTGGCTATACATGGCAATACATTTTAACTAATGCCAAAGGGAAGGCTAATATCCAATATATGCAGTCTTTAAACATTTAAAAAGTATCCCTGAAACACAACCCTTAAACTATATATCTAGTTATTTAAGGCATGCAAACATACTACATATAACATTAGACAAGAGCCAATACAGGATAGTTTACCATTTCAAGTGTGACAAACCCTAGTGTTGGACCAGAACTCAGTGTCAAGGTTTATATGGGTGTATTCCTATCCGTTAAGTTTCCTGAATAAAGACAAGTTATTTGAGTTGTGAGGTTATATCTCTTTGGACCTAACTTGCCTCTTAATATATTAAAAGTCAGGAGCGGGTAAAAAAAACAACTTTAAAACTGAGGTTGTCATTACAAACTATTTGAGTCTCCGTGTTGTGTGATATGGCAGGCAAGAAGATGGATGGTTTAGGACGATTGATAAAGGTGTAGACCCAGTGACTTCATCAGATCAGCAGTAATTATTAACCACACTTTTTTTTTCTTGTTGTATAGGGTGAATGTTTTTTTCCGTTGAGGCAAACTACCAACCAATGTTCCTTTAGCTCCATTTCCATTTAACATTACTATATTTCCTTTTTAAAAGTTGAATTGGGTAGTGTGTTTACATTTAAATCCTTCTACCCTCTTACCTCCCTCCATGGTTATTGAATCAACTTGATCATCTTTAACCACAACGGGACGGGTCAAGAAAAAATTTAATGTCCAATGTAAAGGAATGACCCCCCCCATTTAATCATTTGAATTGAACAGCAAACAATACATTAATCAATCAGTCCTAGGCCAAGGGCTCTGCCACAGGTCCACTTAAAAACCTGGGAGAAATATTATATAGAAAGGGGCTGTCATAAAGCTGTTACTTATAGTTTCCCTTTGCTTTATTTAATAAACCTCATCTTCATTTACCATTACAAATGTAGATTACCTTTCACTCTTTGCCACACAAGTTGGGGAAACAACTTCAATCACAGCATTACACATTATTGTAGTGAAGCCACTATGGAAGACATTCATAGTTTTTGAACCAGTGACAAAATATGGACCTTTGAGCTGGCTGCGGTTTCTTTTATAAAATAAACTATACCATACAATATGGTGGGAGACTGGTGTGAGCATGTGTGAGCACGTGTGCGACATTGGCGGCCCTGTGCCCCGCGTACACGACAGGGTCTTGAGGGGGACAGGCGGGGTCTCTTACAGGGCTCCGTATTTGGCCTGGAAGCGGTTCACCGTGGTCTTGTACCGCCCGCACTCCTTCCGCAGCTCGGCAACCTCCGACCTCAGCACCGAGTTCTCGCGCTCCAGGAACGCAGCGCGCACCGTGATCTGGTTCTCTTTCAGGCGCCGCGCGTCGCGGGACCGCTTGGCCGCCACGTTGTTCTTGTTCCTCCGATGCCAGTACTTCTCGTCCTGGTGGGGGAGGGGGGATCAACAGTTCAAATGAAAACAGGGGAAATCATTTACAGAGTTTTAGGATGGTGTCGTGTCTAGTGTTTTTGATCCCACAGCGACTACACTGTGTGCCGGGTTTGATCCCCCCCCATGTCTGTAGCCCGGCCTAAAGGCGACCCGAGTCAATAAGCCCTACTACTAGCTGCGTCTTAAGGACTTTGATCGGGATTCACTGGAGGCAACACAGTACTTAGAAAATGACTAAATGGTTGTATATTTCTTAAGATTGTGACCACATCAAAACAAGTTAAAGGGTGCTTGCAATGTTAGAATATTAACATCTTATTTGGACTTGAATTTGTTTTTACATACAAATAATCACTCTTCCTCTTGATGGGAATGTTTGTGTGGGTTGCCAAGTGGGTTCACTCCTACAAGAGTGTTCCCTTTGTCCAAAACACAAGCGCACCTTCCTCTCCTCGGGAACCAACACCTTCTTGGCCTTCTTGATCATGGGCTGGGGCTTGAGGTCTTCGTCCGTGAACTTGTGTTTGCGGGGGTTGAACAGCTCGCCTCCGGGCACACTGGAGAGCACCAGGTCAGTGTGGTCCGGCTCAAAGGCGATGTCCACCTCGATGTCGGCGGGGTCCGCGGGCTCGGGGCTAAGCCTGCCCTGCTCCGTGCTCACCTCTGGAGAAACACAGGATCAGCCCAATGCACCTTCAGCCCACGGCGTTTAGCATGTGCTCCGAGTCAAAGCCCCGAGCTTAGGCTGAGAACTAGTTGTGTGTAAATGGAGTAAATATTGGAGCGACTACAAAAGTATTAAGTTTTGCATGAACCGCTCTCAGTAAACACAGGGGAGGTGTTCTGGAGAGCCTCCTCCACACCTCGCAGCGCTGCATCAATAACGTGTTGACTTCTAAGTGGTTGGATAACAGTAGCGCTCTCGGTCGGCAACAACCACCAGAATCAGAACGCTTCAGCCTTGCAAAGCCAGGGTCAGCTAAGGAATAGAGGAGGCTCCACTCCAGCTTACCACCTAGTGGCTATAAACCGCATTCACATTTAGGGCCTTTAGCAGACGCTTTTATCCAAAGCGACTTACAATAAGTACATTTGTCAGAAGAAAGAGAAACAATCTATCGCTATCGGTACGGTAAAGATATTCATAGAAACAAGTGCAAGCATTAACAATTGCTAGGTTAACCCATTCCTGTTTACAACAGCGGTAGCTAGGATAAGACGCTACACAAAGCTCTGTACTACATTTAAGTGCCAGGAGGTACAACATACAATAGGTGCAGACATTAAAAGACAGACCACCAAGTGTCTAAACTAAAGACATAGACAACAAAAGAGAGACTTGATGCCAAGTGAAAAAACGACAATAAGAATCAAGCTTCAAAGCATTTCGGATAACCTTACTCCGCCTACATAGACAAAAGCACATTGTTCCCATAGACCAGACTTGATGTCTCTTCTTTTTTTCCTCCTGTACCTTGTGGGTGAAACCACCCTGCTCTTTATAAAAGGGAATGTGTTGCCAACTAGTCCACTTATATTTTCCCTAGCTCCCCTGTATGCCTCTACAGCTCAGTGTAGGTCTCTCCAGGGACCTACTGTTCCAGAAGCGGCCCTACTCACCTATGCAGATCTCAGTCTCAACAGCTAGCTCGCTGGTGCCCACGACCTCCTCAGAATGGTCAAGTGCCGCTGTGGGCAGCAGGGTGGCTGGCGACGAAGGGCCCTTTGGGGCCATCACTGCCTGGCCTTTGGGAGCCTTCTTCGGGGAGCATTCGCCTGAGCTGCCCATGTCTGAGTCGTCGAGGGCTGCGGCAGCGTTGGCGATCCCGTTCTCCAAGAGGAACTCCTCAAGGTCCATGTACTCCAGGTGGAAGTTTTCGCCGTCGTACGGGATGGTCTTGTCCCAGATGGCCGGGGTCAGGGCGGCAGAAGGCCCAATGTCAATTCCACCCATTTCAAGGTTGTCATCCAGACAAAGCTTATCCTTGTCAGAATCTAGATGAGCAGACAGACAAAAACTATAGGCAGTAAGAAACAAAATAAAGCAGAGATAGTCATCATCCAGGGATTACCTCGGCGAAATAACAAAATATATCCTAGCAGTAGTAGTCTCTCACACGTGTCATCACGATTGCATCTTGAGTAAATTTGGTTAAAGAACGAGAGGCATCGACATGAAAACACAACGTCACGTGACGTTGTCTTACGAGGGACACAATGTACAAGGGTGGCGATACGTTTTTGTGGTATGGGGAAACAAACGGAATGCAAACTCGATACAATGCACACATTTTACATTGACATTCACATTTAGGGCATTTAGCAGACGCTTTTATCCAAAGCGACTTACATCAGTTAATACAAACACCGACACACGGACGGCAGAGTCGACCATGCAAGGCGACACCCAGCTCGTCGGGAGCAGTTAGGATTAAGTGTCTTGCTCAGGGTGGGATCATCAACACTGGGGGTCGAACTAGCAACATTTCGGTTACAAGACCAACACTGCTCTACCTGAGCTATTAATATGACACTAACTAGACTATTAATACAATAACTATAACTTTAATGCCAAATAGCATGCCTTGTATCGTGAGGCTCTAACTAGGCATTCATGCTTATTGTCATCGATTGGACGAATTTACTAGTAACAAAGAGAAATACATTAAAGGCAACAGTAGGCTACTTGATGCTACTGAATGGTGGAGTGGGCTCTCAGCAACTTCGCCCACCTTCACGACGTTCCTGACGAGAACTTACCGTCGTCTCCCTCTAGTAGATTCGGCGGAGGTACGTCCATTATCTTCTTAAAAACCAACGGCAACGAACCCAGGCCACCACTATTGGTAGTTTCCATTGTTATAGTTATCGGCTCCCCTGACATTTTTCTTTCTTCTTTTGTACTATTTTACGAAGATAAAATAGGATACTCGGCGACTCCCCCACGCAACCCGGTAGTGACCTTGATCGATGTGTTACACGACTTGGCGCAGTATAAATCCAGATATAGTAGTACTACGACAGCGGTGGTCAATGTATAACTTTGTCGGACACCGTTATTCTACTCAAAAACAAACGGGTATTTTTCCCAATGGGGTAAACCGCACCTCTTATCGAATAGAACACAGCAACCGTCCCCGTCGATAGGCGCATCCTAAACATTGCTGCACAAAGGGGGCGGGCTTTGAGCAAACCGAGAGCTGATTGGTCGGCCGAGTTATATACCACTCGTTTTACTATATATTCATGAGGATCGGGTTAATGAGGGCAAATGGCATGTAGGCCTACTGTTACAAACAGTACGTTGAGCCAAAAATATACATGGATGACAATTTAAAAACACAACCCATTATGAATTATTTGCATTCGTCCCCACATGATTTATTTCAACCATGGTCCTATAGGCCTATGTTTCATTAATTTACTTTCATCATAGAGATGCACGGTTACATAGGTTACTGACGCTGACAATAGAGGACTGTGTTCTTCATCAAATTTGATTTCTTAAAAAAAACCAACGTAAGCAAACTAATTTGCAAAAACATCACGTGGAAACGCATGTGTATGCGCGCTCCGTCTCGTCGCCCTCCTAACCAATGGGTTTCGCATAGGGTACATTATGCAAACCAATAATGGCATAGGGTGTCAAGAAGTTATATGAATCACACGTCAATGACAGGCAGCTGTTGGTTGTCTATTCTTGGCTGTTTCGTCTTCTTTTAAATGTATGGTTAATTAAGCTGAGATAGCCCCTATACGTGCTCCCCAAAAAGAAAAAGTGATGAGTAAAATCAGGATTACCTTTTCTTTCTGTCATGGTCTGTCTGTTTTCTTGTCTTGTTTTGGTGTTTCCTGTTTTACTTTGATATCTGTCTTGTTTCTCCCCATGTCCGGTCAAGTTTCCCTCCTGTGTGATTACTGCTCCCTCCCCTAATGTGTTTCAGCTGTTACTCGTTGCGTGCCCTGTGTTTAGTATTTAAGCCCTTGTCTTTCCTTTGTTCCTTCAGATCGTTTTAGTTTGTGGTGAGTTATGTCCTGTGTGTTCCCTGTGTTACCCGCGTTCCTTGCATTTTGCGTTAATAAATTATCTTATTGAGCTACTGATATTGGGGCCCGCCTGCCTGCCACCCGCTAACCGTGAAATTATTCTGATAAGGTGGAAGGCAAATATTCTGCTTGGTGACTATGCATACAACATAGGCCTACATGCTGTAAACTGATAATCTAATTTGTCTTGCCTTGGATGGTTTGAATCATGACTGATTAAACTTTTATGAATAAAATTATATGTGAGGATAAGGGTTCGAGAGTTAATGTTATCATTGGTTTTGCATTTGTTTTATTGTCCTATTGTGTCTTCAAGGAAACTAAACGAGACCAATGGTGCACCAGCTAAAACACCATCCCTGTTCCCATGTAGACTATACAGTAAACGAAGGCTGTGTGCGCGTATGAACACACCAGTCACCACAGTTTTGACTAGCCACAATGACTTCTATGGGGTGTTTTCAAAAACAACCCATCACTATAGTGAACTAACAACTGGAAGGAAGAGCTAGGAAACGTCCTACGCTATAGCTTACACACCCATCTAATCTTCCACTAATCACTGGTAGGATATGATTATACATCCTGAATGAATCCCTGGCCATTAAAATGATTGTCAATGCAGTCCCATTACAAGTAGGCCTACCCATATATTTTTCTAATGCTGTTTTGTAATTTCAATTATTCTAAAATGAGTGACCATTAAACTCGTGCATTCTTTGGAATGGTTATTGTAATGAGCCCCTTATGGTTTTCTATAGTGGCGTTAGTTTAAGGCTCATTCACACCAAATCAGCAGTGGACGCGAAAATGCAACGGTTGCATGGTGGGCGTCTTCTGTCTGATCAACGGATTAAGTGATTGGCCACCGCAGGCTGACATCGGGTTGCGTTTCTCCAAAATGTGCTAGGCCTATTTACATTTCGCCGCAGGCCGGCTGGGTCTTTTTTCGCAACCCTATGCGGCCACATACCGGTTGAACTGGTGGTTTGCTGACAAAACCTGATTCGGTGTGAATGCCATGGGGGAGAAATCTCCCCCCGCAGGAGGAGCGGGCATTCCCTATTGCTTCATGGACCAGACGCAGTGGGCCCACTGCAAACACCGCCAACGGTTGTGACAAAAGGGAATGGGGACTTCCTTAAAACTATTTTAAAACGTAGGCCTACAGGTTAATAAACAGTGGCATATTTCCAACCAAAGGGCCCCCCAGGTCATCCAAATCATATCTGAATGTAGGCCTACTCAAAATATTTGGTCGGTAGAAGTGACGTCTAAAGGCGACTATAGCGAGAAAGTTACATATGCCTAATACAGGCCTACTGTTTGAAATAACGCTCTCTATAAAAAAAAATGCCACGCCAGAGATGAAATGACGCTATAGCTATTGACCATGCATGGCAATATATGGGACATAGGATATACAATTAAGCCGCATAGTAGGCCTACAACTATCAGACACTATCCTCGTATGTATCACACCACATAAACCCATACATGTTAGCAGGAGACTGTAACCTCCCGACCCTGACAGTCACAACGGATATCTGTTCAGATTACTATGGGATCACGTTTTGTATTCATTTGTGGCAGGAGCGCCGCCCCACTGCCAACATGCGTGTTTTACAAATGTGTGTTTCCCTCTACCCCAGCGACTTCGACGTAGCCTATGGGGAAGATGTGTTAATCTTGTTCTCCTTATCAATGGAAAATCGGCCATGTGGGTTCATTTGGCATGCACAGAACAAGCACAAATACCAACAGCACACTCTTTCTGAAAGCTGTCATCTTTTTAAATTCGTTGTCTTAAACAGACTCACAACACAGAAGACAATAAGGCGAGAGTGGCTGTAAAACTCATTACATTTTTTTTTTTTTTTAAAGTTTGACAAAGAAAGGAAACAACCGACCTACCGGTTAATAATTAGGCAAGTGTAATTTGAACAAATAAATAAGCAAGACTGAACGGATTAACTGCATTGATTGATTTGAGGCAGCTGGGTCGCTGTATTTTAGATCACATTCAACAGTCTGGCCTATGCATTTACCATAATCATTCAATGAGATAAACATGTAGGCCAACTAAAGATAAGAAAACAGTAAAGATGTCGGCCAAATAAACAGAAGAAAACATTACCATTACAATAAGCGCAAGTCACATAATCAACGTTGGAATCTCGGAACACTATGCAGCGTGACAGCGAATGCAAATTTTGCCTAGAAAACCTCTTACCGTTATCAGGAAAAGCAGGAATAGTAAACGGGAAATCAAAAAGAGTTTTGAAACTCATTTTGTTGAACCTTCAAAGTCAATTATAGGCCGATGAAATCCTGGTGGACGGGCAATAGCCAAATTATGTGAATCTATAAATGAATTTAGTAAAAAACTACTAACACTGACAGTTAATCAAGACATTAATCGAATTTTTGCATAACGAATATTAATCCTATGCCGGACTCGTGAGTATTCTGAAGTTACTTAACGTAGCACGCCTCTTAAGAAGGCGATGCAGCTTTAACCAATCCCGGTCGTGTATGGCCTCAACACACATGAGCATTCACGGAACGAGTTATGATTGGTACACTGCTTTACACAACCTCAGTCAGAGCCAATCCCTTCACAGCTATCCAAGAGCAGAACGCCTACATAAACGTCATCCTAGCTGCCACTGTCTCTGTCACCTCCAACTGTTGCGCTTGTGTCGCTTTAAATGGGAAATATTAATAATAAGCTAGTACTTCCCTCATTTTCTGTCTTGGATTGATAATGTACCATCTTACTAGCATTCAGAAAGCCAAGAATATGATACACATTTAGCGCTTGGAAGAATATTGCTATTGTGAATGTATGATACAACTTTCAATGAATGTGTGGCAAAACCTAAAACACTTTAATATCGAAGTCGAATGTCACCATTGGACTTCCAAAACAATTCCTTTAGAACATATTTATCATATCAACTATAGTATAGTAATCCAAAAAAATGACAGGAGAGGTATTTTTCTAAAACACTCCGTTTATTAAATGCTTTCAA